>RKSS01001201.1:76659-93188 GCA_009829855.1 Neofusicoccum kwambonambiense
ATTGCAAGTCTAGACAGGGAGGCGTGCTGCTTAGTAGCCTTTATAGCAGTTTCCTTTATATATAGTCCCTATCGTAGTTTACTATCCATATGAATTCCAAGAATCTTCACTGTCGGCTCTAGCTTTCCTCCAAATCCTGGGATCCGGATTTTTACATTCATATTGAATTTCTTTGGTCTTTTTGTAAAGTGAGTAAGGTAATACTTATCAGGTGTAAATGTTAATCTATGGGTGGCTGCCTATTACATATATATTTTATTCGCTTCCTCTAGTGCTCTATAGTTTTACTCTATAGATCTACTAAAGGTAAGGATATTAGTGTTATTAACAAATCCTAGGGGAAAGGTACTACCCCTGCGTAGCTTGGTAAGGAGGTTAGAGGCGAAGAAGAGGTAGAGAATTAGGGATAATAAGGATCCTTATAGGATACCATTTAACGTTTTAATTAGTAGGCTGGTAAATTCTCTAAAGGATAGTTGTGTAGTTCAGTTTTGTAGAAAGGAGCGGGTGAACCTCTCTATCCAGACTAGTAGTCTTGCTATTCTAATATTATGGAGGAGCCTATCGTGGGAGACTCGGTCGTATACCCTAGTTATATCCAGGCTAAGTACTAATGCTACTAGTCCTTGGTCTTGCGTCTAAACTATGTGAATTTATTTCGTTAGGAGGTTAACTACTACTACGGTAGATCTGTTTCTTCTTGCGCCTATTTATAGGTTAGAAAGTAGGCTATACATCTTAGTTACCTAGGAGATCCTATCTACTACGATCTTCTCTAGTAGTTTACCAAGCGTATTAAGTAGGGTGATTGGTCTAAATGCTTTAGCTTTAGTATAGTCTTCTCTTTATAGCTTCTTAAGGATAATAGTCGTTAAGTACTATAGCAAATTACGTCATTGTATGTTAGTCCATCTATAGTTAGCGCAAGAGGAGGCTATATAAGGGGACCTCCCCAACCCTCCTCTCAACAATATGCCAATTTTCTTGCCACTTTGCAAGATCATCCACTATGCTACAGCTTTAGAGCCAGTCGACGACTGTTTACTTTTTGTTTATTAAGAGAAGACCTTCTCATCCCGGCTTAGTAGGATTCTTACGAGGTCTGTAGGATAAAGCTGGTCTACCCGGGTAAAGTGGAGTAATATCTACATATTAGGACTAGTATCTGAGTTGGCGTTTTCGACGTTCCAAAAGACCACGTGTTTGTGCGCTATTTTTTAGGCAGCAGTTATCCAGTACTATTAGTGAGTATAACACACCTTGGCGAATCATCGAACAAACAATCTACAATTTTCCGGTTTTGGACATGAGTAGGGCTTCCGGCTAAGTCCCCGGCAAAACTAGAAATCTCGAGTCAGAAAACATCCAGTCACGGTCTCTGGAAACAGCTAAGCTATGAGCTTAAGACGAAAGACTCGCCGAGCTCGATGTTGATTCGCGGAATCGGGGGCGACGCAGTTGTTTTAAGGCAGCCAGCCATCGCCGGGCCAGGCTCGGGTGCAAGACTAAGCGCGCCTCTGCTTCGAATGTGTGGGGCCGTGGGATGCGCCCCCGGATCGCCTTTCCGAAGGGCCTCAGGCATCTGCCGCCATCGAGTCTGCGCGTCCCGCGTCCCCGAATTCTTGAAGCAATTCGAACGTGGGATCCTGCTCCTGCTTTTTGGTATACACTCTTCACTTCGGCATTGTAGCTGGGAAAGAGGAAGAACACTAAGCGCTTGTCGAGGCGACCAAGAGATGCCGCGCGATGTCAGCATGACACTTTGATGGCTGTCCGTCGTGCGAACAGGAAATGCAGAATTGTATCCCTTGAGAAGCCTCCTGGTGATAATGCAGGCAGTGTGGCTCGGGGCCTGCGCCACGGCCGCATGGCTTTTGCTTTCCCAGCACTGGAGTATCCCACGTGGACGCCGCGACAAAATATCAAAGAAGGTTATCATGCAGCTCAACCTCGGGAAGCGTACGCACACGTTCCTCCTGATCGGATCCGGGGAAGCGCAGGTGTTGCCGAATGGAAAGTCGAGAAGAAAACAGAACTGGGCGGAAGTCGCCGTCATTGGACGATTCTCAAACACACATGCGGCTCTTCAGGAGACGCGGCTACCGACTTTCGGCTGAGATCGACCACGGCGTCAATTGTGGCGTGGATCGTCACTACTGTTACAAGGGCGAAACGCGGTGCCATTGGCCGTTTGGCGGTGCGGCTAAAGCATGACGCCTGGCTATAGTCGCGGAGATATACCGAGCGGCTTCTGCGCGCGGCTGGACTGACCCGGGGGGCTTTTCTGTTGCAGTTTCGGTTTTCACTGCCAGCAACGAAACTCCGTGTTTTGATGGGCTGCGCATCCTTCGCCCGCTCCTTATGAGCAGCTGACGACCCGCCTTCGCACACTGTTTCCTCTGTTCTTCAGAGAGATGCATTCTTTTTAATTTTACTCTCCAGCCCAGGTGGACCAACATGTCGCATTGGTCCGGCCCAGCAGTACGGATAACCTTACATCCCTCCAGATTGAGCCGATGCACTGACCTTTGCCCGTACCAGGTCGCTACCGAGAACAGGACGGGAGCCATTTTCGCCGGCAATTTCATACCCCAGATCTTCGCATCAGCATTCGTTATCGCAAGAATAATATCCAAAGCTTGGATACGGCGGAAATGGGGGCCAGATGACAGCATCCTCTGCGTTGCATGGGTGAATACCTTCTCTGCCTTCTACGTAACTCGTCGCTGACCTCATGCAGGCACTTTCGCTTGTTCTCACGGCCCTGTCCTGCATCCAGACCGATTATGGCGCAGGAATCCATATCGAGGAGCTGCCGGGCTCGACCATCAAGATAAACGCCAAGATCGACTACGCCTCGTTTCTGCTCTACAACCTGGCGCTCTCCTTGACCAAGATCTCCATCTGCCTGTTTTACCTGGATATCTTCGCCGATCCTCTCAACCGGGTCCTGACGAAGATCGCATTTGTTTACATCGTGCTGTATACCATTCCCCTCGTCTTGGTTTCGGCGTTTCAATGCATCCCGGTGGCTGCGTTTTGGAACCCACGAATGGAGGCCAGCTGCATCGACATGTACCCGCATCTCGTTGCCTCGGCAGTCTGCAACACGTTGGCAGATGCGTGGCTCACCGTTCAAGTGGTACCCAACATCCTACCCCTCCAACTGCCGAAGCGACAGAAGATCATCCTCCTCTTCGTCGTCTCGCTCGGATGGCTGTAAGCATTCCCTCCACCCTCCATCGCACGAAACCGCATACTGATTCCTCACTCTCCAGGGTCATCATCGCGAGCGTCTTCCGCATCTGCCGCCTCAACGCTGTGTCCGACCCGCGCGACTTCACGTGGGCCGACTACGACGTGACCATCTGGTCGGCGGTCGAGGTGGACGTCGGGCTGGTCTGCGTGGCCGCGCCCGCCACGAAGCCGCTCTTCAAGAAGATCGCGCCCGACTTCCTGCGGTCGCTGACGACGCGCATCTCGCACCCGACCACGGGCGGGCTGCACACGCTCGGAGGGGTGGCGATGCCACAGCGCCCGGAGCCGGCGCTGCCGCTGCATAGCCGTGAGGATGTCGCCGAGACGAAGACGATCGCGTCGCTCAGCAAGAACTGGGACATCGGCGGCCTGCTGCGGACGATGAGCCGGGACAGCGTGGAGAGCAGCAGGCGGTCGTCGAGCGTCAGCCTGGGAAACATTGTCAAGTGCGTGGATGTGACGGTGGAGATGAGCGACCTGGAGCAGGGCTCCGGCGCGCCGATGCACGACGTCGGGTCTTACAGAAGCAGCTGGGGCTCTAATGTGAAGACTCAGGCGTGACGAAAACAAATATTTAACGTATAATGCATGATACCAATTTCATTTTGCGACAGCGTCCTGCATATAACTGATGAGCCGGGCACATGCTTGTTACGGCGCAGCCGTCACAGGACTAGGGAAAGATAGAAGAAGGGGACATGCGGGGCGTAGACAGAGACGCAAGATCCACCGAGAAAAGACTAGGGATCACGTAATACTCTACTAGTTTATGAATTCTCTATGCTAAGACTATGCAAACTCTTAAACTTTAAGTTTAATAGTTTAGAAGTCGTCGAAGTAATAAACCTACGAACTACTAGATTATATAGAACTTTCCTAGGTATATAACCTATACTTCTTTAAAAGCTTAACCTTCATAGTTAACGTCTAGTATAATCAAGCTATTATCATCAATACAGCCTTTATATATAGTACTCTATTATATACATCACGTTAAAAGGTACTATCTATCTAATACGGCGACTAGCTGTCTAATACCTATTGAGGAACTCTTTTTATATTGTTCAAGACTGGCTTGTCTAGAGTGCGGTACATTTAGAAAGTTTGCTTGACAAGTTCTTCACTAAGCTTCCATAGCTTCTCCGCTTTCTCCGGATCGACCGCGTAGTGCTTCGGCATAGCCGATTGACAGTCGTCTAGATATACATCTTTGACTACTATGTAAACTAGTTAACTATCGTGTCTGTCGTAAAACGGTACTAGTTGGTATACATACCATTTAATGCAGGATCAAGCGCCGCAACAAGTGTGGTCGACGCCCCCTCTTCTTGGCTCGGCTTAGATTTAACATCTCCCATTGATGCATCCATTTGCGTCTTAGTCGTAGCATCCATGCTCCTCGTCAATTCCGTAGCGATTGCTATAAGTGAGGATACGAAAAAAATATCAACAGATGTGCAAGCCCCGGGAAGCTATAGAGAGAGTGGCAATGTCTTCATCACACCTACGTCCTCCGAGCACGCGAGTTCCGCCAGTCACTTTGTCATCCCGGATATAAGCATCATTCCAACATCTACCGATCTTCCTGACTCGATTACCATCGACCTCAATAAGGAAAATTGGCAGGAAGAGCTTTCCCTCAAGGCTGCAGCCGAAGAGATCATCCCCTGGGCCTCGCACAGCCCCGTGGACATCACCGTCGAATGCGTAGACTGCCACACCAAGGGCAGTCTCGTCCTCTCGCAAGGCAACTGGAGCTTCCCGACCCTCAAGAGCCTGCAAAACAACCACACAAAGCTCATCAACAGCGGCTCCATCGACATCGAGCTCCAAGACTTCAGCGCGCACATCGAGCTCCGCCTCACGCCCACGCTCTCCGGCTCCCTCTCCTACGAACTCTTCGCCATCCCCATCCCCGCCGCCGGCTTCGCGATCCCGGGCCTCGGCCGCGCCGGCCTGCTCTTCAAGCCCGAGCTCTACCTCGACTGGACCACCCCAGCCAACCTGTCCCTCACCTACGGCTTCGACGTCACGCTGCGCCGTCGCCGGCCTCTCCGCCGCCGCCGTCCGCCCGCTCGCCCTCAACGCCGACGCGCTCGGCCTCGCGATCGGCCTGCGCGCCCACGTCGTCGTCGCCTTCGCCGCGCTGGGCGCCGTGGAAGCCGAGGCCGGCGCCTACGTCGACGTGCCTGGCTTGGCCGTCGACGCGCGCATGGTGCCGGCGGCCGGCGTCAGCGCGGCGACGTGCGCGGCAGCGGAGGGACGGGCGGCCGACGCGGCGTTCGTCGACGCGTTTCCAGAGCTGCTGGCTGTCGGCGCGGAGGTGGGCGTGGTGGCGGGCGTGGATGTGGTGGTGGCGGTGCCGCCGATGCCGTGGGTGGAGCCGTACGTGGCGAGGTGGAGCCCCGAGGTGGTGGGCGCGGTGGAGGCGCTGGCGCCGAGGTGTTTGGTGTCGTCTTCTGCTTCTTGTAGTTTTTTTTTCTTCGGGTGCTGCCGCTACCTTCTGGGCATTTGCGGTGCTCTTGCCCTTGGGGCTTTACTGGGGGTGCTTGAATAGGATATCTTGATTGGAACATCTATTGCATTGCGAGACTGCCATTGAGATGTGGGAGGTGTTCCCATTGAGGAACCGCTGACTTTTGAGTTCTCATTCATGCTTTATATAGTTTTTCATCTCCAAAACGGTTAAACTTAGTGAATATTTGTTAATATGGATTTATCTGGCGTTGAAGCACCCATCGGGGTGCAATGGTCACTAAAGCACCTCTATATTACAGTCTAAACGAAGGCTCCAACTCTCCAAGTCTTGCCGTCTCACAGCCATCCGGTTGAATACTTCGCGTACCCACGGCTCTGTATGAAAGTCCACATTCACAGTACAGTATTCTCCCAGGCTATGAAACAATGCATCGTCATGTATATCACAAATGTCTATCCTGTCTATCCCGTCTATACGCCGCCTATACTCCGCCCAATGCCCATTCATACCCAAGCTCAGACCTTCTCCGAGCTCCTCGGCGGCCACTTTTGTCTCCTCTGCGCCCTCACATACAAGTTCACCGGCCTGATCAGCTGGAACATGGGATCGTAGTCGACGGCATCATCGCCCTCCTTGCTGAAGTGGTACCTGTACACCAGCTTCGGCAAGAAAATGCGCACCTCCTGCAGCGCAAAGTTGAACCCAATACACATGCGCGGGCCAGCGGCAAACGGCATGTACGCGCCCTTGTGCCTGCCCTTAACCTCGTCGGTCTCCCAGCGGTCGGGGTTGAACTTGGCGGGGTTGTCCCAGATCTTGGGGTTGTTGTGGATGTGGTGCAGGGCGGGGATGACGACGGCGCCCTGGGGCAGCTTGTAGCCGCCGGGCAGCACCATGTCGACCTTTGCGGTGCGACCGGGCTGGAAGGACGGGTTGTGGCGGCGCTGCATCTCCTTGATGTAGTTGATCATGAAGGGCAGCCGCTCGACCGTGTCGGCGTCCCACTGCGTGCCCTCGTCGATGCCGGCGTCGACCATCTCCTGCAGCATGCGCTCCTGCATGCCCGGGTACGCCACCAGCCCGTAGATGAGCCAGGAGAGCAGGCTGGATGTCGTGGTGAAGCCGGCGCCGGTGGCGACGACGAGCGCGGAGGCGAGGTTCTTTTTGGGGAGGCGCTCGCCCTTGGAGTCGACGGCGCGGATGGCGTAGTCTGGATGGAGCGCGTTAGAAATGGAAGGGGGAGGGCTTGGGGGGACGGCGGAACTCACCAATCACGCACGACGCCTTGATGGCGGCCTCCTGCAGCTCGAGGTCTTCGGTGCCGTTGGCCTTGCACTGCTCGATGGCCTCGTCCAGCATGACCTCTATCGCAGCTCTGAGGTCGCGAAGCCGCTTGGGGTCGCCGAAAGGAAGGTTGGCGTACCAGTCGCCGCGGCTCGAGATCTTCTTGTTCAGCTCGAGCGACTCCGCGATGTTCATGACCATGCGGTGGATGGGGGCGTCGACGCTGGCGAAGTGGCCGAACTCCATGCCCAGCACAAGCTTGCCGACTGCCTCGGATCCCAGCTTCAGCATGTATTGGTACACGTTCCAGGCCTCACCCTGCTCGTCCAGCGCGTCGAAGACGGAGAAGGCGTTCTCGACGGTGCGCTGCATGGTGGGAGCGTAGTGGCGCACGGCCTTGGGCCCGAAGGCGGGCGGCAGGAACTTGTGGGCGACCTTCCAGTTCTCGTTGTCCGTGTCGCCCAGGAACACGCCGGCTTCCTGCTGCTTGATGCTGTACAGCGGGTGGTCGGGCGTGATCAGCTTGGTGAAGAAGTCCGACTCGGCGAAGGCGATGGTGGCCAGCTCCGGGTCGTTGGTCTGGTAGATGGTGCGGCCCATGTTGGTCGTCTTGAACAGCGGCCCGTAGTGCTCGAACAGCCGCTGGTGGTTGCCCAGGTGGTCCGGGTACACCTCGTAGTAGTTGCCGACGAACGGCAGGCCCTTGGGCGCCGGCACATCGCGTACCTTCTTGCCGTCGATGGAGATGGCGATGGGGCCGGGGGTGTCTATTATCTCGGCCGGGTTGGTGAGTGTGTGGCCTTCCGGGGCAAGGAAGTCGATGCCTGTGAAGGATGTCAGGCTGTTGGTCCAAGGACTTGAACGCGCGAGAAGACTAACCAGACGGCTCGACAATGGCAAACTGGCCAGCTACCGTGTGTCTGAAGCTGTCGAGGTCTCCCTGCACGTCGACCTCGATGTCGATGGCGGTGGCGGGCTCCTCGCCCCAAAGATAGAATTCGTTGGACGGCATGGTGGATGTAGGGTGTGGTATCGAGACCAAGGCGTGTTCCCCGGCAAGCGGACGCCGGGGCACTTATACTCGGGCAGCAGTATGAAGGAGGGCGCGTATGGCAGCAGCGGCGTCGAAGGGACTCGGCGCGTATATCGGTCAGCCTTCATTGCGGTCGGCCGAGCACGGACAGCGTTGATGCAGCTCTAAACCGTTCAGTGACGCCATCTCCGAGAAAAAGGGTCGGAGTCGGGCGCTGGCAAGGGCTTGCGAGGCCCGGGCCGACTCTTTACCTCAGCGTGGTGGCCAATCGTGCGTACGCAGTTCGGCTGGTGAGTAAGTGCCGAGGGCGGATCGGCCCGCGGGCGAGACATTTGCAGCACAGCCAATCACCAGCCCTGCTTAGCATGATTACGGCCGTTGTCGCGGTGCTGAGGTCAGCCTGCCCCGTTCGCCCCGTCGGCCGAGATGCGCCTAGTGGCAACAGAAAGGGGCCCGCAGCTCAAAACTTTTGCGACATGACGACTGCGCTGGCAGCATGGCAACAATGCTTTGATTATGCAGCTGCGCGCCGACGGGGGTGCGCGCCACCCCTGCAGGCGCAAGTGTTGCTGCGTTTGTCTCCAGGGACAAAAACCGCCGTCTCCCCAGCGGTCGCAGGACATTTCCTAGAGTGTGTTCAGATACTCCCATATCCTGTATCAACTTCAGAATGTCACCAGCCGCGCGAACAGAGCCGACGGCGCAGTGGAAGCCCGATGTCGAGGTGCCGGTCTACTCGCTTAAAGATGTCGCCCAGCACAAGCAGAAGAACGACATGTGGATAGTGGTGCACGGCAAAGGTATGGCAAGGAATGCGGGTTTCCCCTACTACTCGCTGACTGAATCCCAGTGTACGATGTCTCGAGCTACGCGCAAGACCATCCGGGCGGAGCGGAGACCATCGAAGAGGTGGCCGGCATGGACGCCACCGTTGCCTTCGAAGACATCGGCCACTCTGAAGACGCGCGAGAGCTGCTCCAGCCAATGCTCATCGGCGTGCTGAACGAGCACGAGGCCCAGGCCGGCAAGCCCAAGAAGGCCGTCAAGGTCGTCAGCCGCGCGCCAGCAAGCAGCCCGGCAAAGCCCAGCTCCAACACCGGCATCTACCTCAGCGCCGTCGCTCTCGCCGCCCTCGTCGCCATCGGTGCCCGCGTTGCCGTCACCGCCCGCACCATGAACCACCCCATGTTCCACCGTCTGCGCACCAGCCGGCTGGGCGGCCCCAACGACTTCTGGAACGGCGTGATCCTCACCACCGCCGCCTTCCTCGTCACCGGCACCTACGCCTTCAACCGCGTGTCCGCCCTCTTCTCCGTGACCTCCGGCTTCACGCGCTACCCGCCGCACAAGAAGGCCTCCAGCGCCGCGCCGACGCGCCAGGTCGCCGGCTTCCTCGTCCCCAACGAGTACAAAACCCTCCCGCTCGTCCGCAAGGACACGCTCTCGCCCAACACCGTGCGCCTGACCTTCGCCCTCCCCACGCCCTCCACCGTCATCGGCCTGCCCACCGGCCAGCACATCAGCATCCGCGGGCCCGTCGGCGACAAGCTGGTCGCGCGCTCCTACACGCCGACGTCCAACAACGCCGACCCGGGCAAGCTCGAGCTGGTGATCAAGCTGTACGCGGACGGCCAGCTGACGGGCGGGTACCTGGCCAACCTGGCCGTCGGCGACGCCGTCGCCTTCCGCGGGCCCAAGGGCGCCATGCGCTACCGCCGCGGCTGGGCCCCCGCCCTCGGCATGGTCGCCGGCGGCACCGGCATCACCCCCATGTACCAGCTCGTCCGCGCCATCTGCGAGGACCCCGCCGACGCGACCCAGGTCAGCTTGGTGTACGCGAACCGCGCGGAGGAGGATATCCTGCTGCGCGAGGAGCTGGATCGCTTCGCGAGGCTGTATCCGAGGAACTTCAGGGTGTGGTATATGCTGGATAGGCCGGCGGAGGGGTGGACCGGCGGGAGCGGGTTCGTGACGAAGGAGGTCATGCGGGAGAGGTTGCCGGCGCCCGAGGGCGGCGCGAAGATGTTGCTGTGTGGGCCGCCGGGGATGGTGAAGGCGGCGAAGGTGGGGTTGGGGGAGTTGGGGTGGCAGGTGCCCGGTGCGGTGTGTAAGATGAGTGATCAGGTGTTTACGTTCTAAAGTAAAGGGTGGAAGAGGAAAACGGGGCTCTTGGTTTGGTATTGGAGGGTTGCACTGGTGATTGGTTGGAGAGGTTGGCATTGGATTGCTCGGGGGAATTGTTTATGCTGGTTTAGACATTGCGCAGGAGTTGAAATATAGAGGGCTCAGTGTTGACTGTATGGTTCGTTTACATTCCTAGACATACTTGGAAAACTTGTTACTTCTACACAAGATCCCCTTCACAGGAGTAAATTGAAACGCGTGAACAACAGCGGTGTACTGCAACATGAAGTAGGAAAGTCAACACATACAGCCGATGAGGGAGTCTATACCCTTTTCTTTATGCAATGCACCGTATGGTCATCTTTTGACCATCCGTCGGGCAAGTGCGGAGTGCGGGGGTTCTGATTGGGCGAAACCGTGGTCCATCACTCTCTTCCGGTACAGCCTCCCCATGAGGTATACATTGGGATCTCTAGCAATTAAAAGCTAAAAGCCGCTGTTCCTGCCCATCAGTCACCCTTCCGTTCATCGTAAAGTACTTCTAGGGGTAGTTTCGTGCACAAGGACTAATATTAATCAATGTAGTTTTCGCGCCGACCGTAGCAGCGATATTTAGGCAGCAAAACTAATCAAGCTAGTATATTATTGGCACAGCAAGCCATATCTTCCTAGACAGTTCTTTGCATTGCATGGTCTCATCCTATTGGATATGAAGGCTTGGCGTCTGAGGTAAGACCTTGGCGCCCTCGGCCTCGCCGTCTTCACACCGATATAAAATGCGAGCTTGCTAGAATTTCGTCTTCAGTCTCATTAGAACATCAATTTCTCAATCCAATCGGCTTCTTGATCCACGTTACCCTCTAGTGTCCATCCCACCATCCCTGACTCTCACAAGCTCATCGGAGAATCAACGGTTCAAAATGCCGAATTTCAGTCCGCAATGCACCTCCCCACCCCTTAGTACGAGCTTCGTATCAGCCTCACCCATCCGTGGAACGTTAGAAATTGTCTGAAGTTGTTTTACTGTCCTTTTTCTCTGCACCTGGTCTATCCAGCACCTGAATGTACCACGTCAGGTCAGACCAGGCAGCTGGAAGCAGAAATCATACCGGTCTATCCTCATGGCGAATCGAAAGCTTAGGATGATGTTGCTTTCACTTATAGCTCCAGAATAAAACATGGTAATTGTACTTGCCGAATGAATCTTCGTCGCAAGTTTGAAGAAAGGGTTTCAGCAAATTGCAAAAGACGACGACTTAGAGTGGACAAACACGCATACTTATTTTGCAAGCATGGGCGGATTCATTGTTAGATTCACTACCCAATCCAACATAGAAAGCATCGAATGCGCCGAAACACCATTTGATGCATCAGCGTCAATCGTGGGACGACTTGAGCCTCAAATTGAATCCGAAAGCATCGAGATGCTTTCCCGGGCTGATTATTTTCCCTCCGACACAGCATTGAATCCACAAATCGAACGATGCAGGCCTTCATCTGGACAGGACGGTATCGAGCGGCCTTCCTTAACACCGGTTCCCCTAAACGTAGTCTCTTCGGAGCTTGAATGCTCTAGTCATGTCATACCACATAACTCCACTGAATCCCGGTCATCATCTGCATCACATCGAACTTTGGAGCCAACGAACCCAGAAATCCCGAGCCTCAGTCAAGATGACAGTACGGACACATCTCTACAAGCTCTCTTGCATAATGAAATAAAGAAAAAGAGCCTCGATCGAATCGGGAAAAACGATGCCATTGCCCGAAGGTGGCTTGGGAAAACAACCTGGATGTAACGGCGGGCCTCTACCTCTAAGGACCCAAACACCAAAGAGGGTGGTAAGCCGTATTAGGGGTTTACCTTGAGTGGGTACAAGAGAGAGTGAGCGAGAACGAAGTGACGAATACACGTAACTGAGCACTGCGTGCAAAGGCCGTGTTACTAATAATGTGTCGAATTGTTATTGAAGTTGACCACGAAGGGTCAAATACTAGCTAGAGAGTGACGCTATATATACTATAGGAAAGCTATAACAATCTAGTGGTGCCGTCTCTTGAGGGCACCGCTGAGCGTGCTGTTACTTGAGGGCACAAGTTGGTGTGCCGTTTATTGAGGGCACGGGTGGGTCGCACGTGACGCCTCACGTGGTGGAGCCCGTGGTCTCGTGACCCCAGGTCTGTAAGACTTCCGACTTCTCGTTGTTCCGTCGGAGCTGATCCGTAATTCTCTGACCTGAAAAGGCTGTGCCGTAACACTGGAAAGCAAGCGAACAAAATAAGAAGCTTGTACAAGATGCAATTGAAGAAGTCAAGCGGAATGACTTGCCTGCTCGAAATCCAGATGTTGCCAGAACGTGGTACTACAATGCCTGGAGACTGCAAGGAACCATATGGATTCTCGACGCAAACCAATTGCTGTACGCCCGTCAATGCGGAATACAGAATAAGCTCCCCGAAGTTACGCAGGACGCACTGCAAGACCAAAGTAATAGCGATTTCATTGTGAAAGGATTGGCAATCATTCAGGTTGTAGGGCTTATCGTCCAACTTTACGCACGAGCATATTACCAGCTCGCATCAACTCAACTTGAAATCCTGTCCGTACCGTTTGCTACCTCATCTTTCATTACCTATCTTCTCTTATTGGAGAAGCCGCAGGATATAACGACGGCACGATATATCGGGGCACAAAGATATGCAAGTACGCAAGAAGTCATTCACCTGGCGGCTCTCGGACCTATTTTTCCAAAAGGACTGTCTGGACCCAGTATACCAGCTTTTAAAATGGCGAAAGTAAATGCGGCAGCCGTAAGCTTCATGGCATCATTCGGAGCTATTCTGTTTGGTTCGCTACATTGTTTGGCCTGGGATTTCAGCTTCCGCACTGACGTTGAGAAATGGCTTTGGAGAGTTTGCTCTCTTGCTACCATTGGGGTCCCAGTGATTGGAGGAGGAATTGGGCTCACTTTCAATCCATTCATACAATATCGTTGGGCAAATTACGCCATTGAGTCTGTGGTTTTCATTTTTGGGGCTCTATACGGAGCTTCTCGCGTCTTTGTTCTGGTAGAGTCGGTAGTATCATCTTCCTCCGGATGCTTTTCACGCAACCTGGACGTCAAACGCACCGCAGGTTAGTTAGATATTAATATACCTTCGATGAACAAATTCTGCTTTTGATTTGACGAAGACCGGATTCTACTGGCCCATCGTGCGCTCGCAACAAGTAGAGTTTGTATTCATGCCGGGTAAGTGCGGCGTGTGGAGGTTCTGATTGGCTGAGTCTTGAGAGCACCAACACACCTTCTTCCTCCAGGTTGCATGTAGATGAGCAGGAAAAACAGGTCAACATGGACTTCTAGAAGGCGGCGAGCAAAGGTATTTCGTATGACGGGCCTCAGACCAAGCTGTCTCCGTACTAACGCCGTTGCGCCTAGTGCAGTGGCGATCTGCAGTCAAATGCCTCAACACCGACTCGCTCGCCTCGGCCGACCGCCTGTGCAGGCTTATCTTGCAACATCCAGACTGACAAATTGCTCTCTCGGGCTGACAAGCGTCATCACAAATTCGACGTCATCCAATCCGCGAATATATGTAGTTCGTGAACTCTGCGCGATGAATCCCGCCATCAGCTCAATTGGGACCGCTCCTTCAGATCTAAGATTGGAATTTGCTCTACACAATGTCGGAATCTTGGACTCCCCCAGAGTCCTACGCCACTCGGCCCGTCGTCATCCTCGGCGGCGGCGTACTTGGCCGCCGCATCGGTACGCCCACCTGCTCCATCCCCACCCATCCCACTAACAACCCCAGCATGCTGCTGGGCCTCCGCCGGCTACACCGTCCACATCCGCGACCCTAGCGAGCAGCAACGCGCCGACGCGCTCGCCTACATCCGCGACAACGTCACCTCCTACGCCGCCGTAACCGGATGCGCGCAGCCGGGCGGCGCGCTCGCGTTCGCCGACCTCCCCGCCGCGGTCGCCAACGCGTGGTTGGTCTTCGAGGCGGTGCCGGAGATCCTGTCGCTCAAGACGGCCACGTTCGCGGAGCTGGAGCGGCACGCGCCGGGCGACGCGCTGCTGTGCTCGAACTCGTCGAGCTACAAGTCGGGCGAGATGCTCGGCGAAGTGTCGGCACCGACCCGGCCGCGCATCCTGAACACGCACTACATGATGCCGCCCGCGAACCGCCTCGTCGAGCTGATGACCTGCGGCTTCACCGCGCCCGCCGTGCTGCCGTGGCTGGCTGAGCGCCACCGCGAGGCTGGGCTGAAGCCGCACGTCGCTGCGAAGGAGAGCACTGGGTTCATCTTCAACAGGGTGTGGGCGGCGGTGAAGAGGGAGGTGCTGATGGTGCTGGCGGAGGGGGTGACGACGCCGGCAGAGGTTGATGAGATCTGGGTGGAGATGTTTGCGGGGAAGACGGAAGGGCCGTGTAGGATGATGGACGGTAAGTTGATATCCTTTTCTGCGCTGTGGCCTTGCTGATGCGGTTCTGGTCAGATGTTGGGCTGGACACCGTCGCCTTCATCGAGGAGCACTACATCCAGGAGCGCGGCCTGCCGTCAGCGCACGTCGAGTACCTGCGGGAAAACTACACTTCGCAGGGCAAGCTGGGCCGCAAAAGCACCCACGGCGGTCTCCTCGCCCCGGCCGACACCTCACCCACCGCCCCACCACCCGCCCAACCCAAACTCCTCGTCCTCGACCTCGGCCTCTCCCAGCCCCTGGACACCGCAAAGACCCCCGCCGACATCCCCCACCGCGGCCGCGTCCTCGAGCTCTCCGCTGACGGCACCACCATCCGGACACTCGCCGACGCCCAACCGCTCCCCGACGGCCTCGTCCACGACCCCACCACCAACCGCCTCTACTGGACCAACATGGGCGACCCCTCCGCCGCCGACGGCAGCGTGCTCTCCAGCGCGCTTGACGGCAGCGACCTGCGCACCATCGTCCCGCCCGGCGCCGGCGGCGTGCACACGCCCAAGCAGCTGGCGCTGGACGCGCGCGCGCGCAAGCTGTACATCGCGGACCGCGAGGGCATGGCCGTGCACCGGTGCGGGCTCGACGGCGCCGCGCTCGAGACCGTCGTGCGCACCGGCGACCCGGTCGCCGACGCCGATGACCACACCCGCTGGTGCGTCGGCGTCGCGGTGGCGCCGGGCCGCGGCGAGCTGTTCTGGACGCAGAAGGGCGCGTCGAAGGCGGGGCAGGGCCGCCTGATGGGTGCGCGGTTGGAGGTGCCGGACGGGTGCGGGCCGGCGGGCAGGACGGATGTGAGGTGCTTGCTGGAGGGGCTGCCTGAGCCGATTGATCTGGAAGTGGAGGAGGGGGAGGAGGCGGTGTGGTGGACGGACCGGGGGGAGGTGCCGTGGGGGAACACGCTGAATAGGCTGGAGCTGGGTGCAGTGGACAGGAGGGTGGGAGGTGTGGGGGACTACAGGGTTGTGGCGCAGAATTTTGATGAGGCTATTGGGTTGAAGATTGATGGGAAGAATGGCGTCTGCTACGTGGCGGATATTGGGGGAACCATTTGGAGGTGCGGGTTGGATGGCAGGAAGGAGAAGGTATATGAAGACAAGAACTGCGCATTCTCTGGGTTGACGGTGGTGTATTAGCGACTAGCCTGGGAGCGTTGGATTGCGCACAAGATGATAGAAGGATAGAATAGACTTTTAGACTTTAGACTAAGCATACCCTGTTCCAATGTTTCTAGAATGCCACCCCGGAGGAAAGTAGTGATGCATGAAGCTTAAAGCGACACTCCCGGGGCGCGTTGCAGTGAAGTGGGAGCAATTCCAGCAACACGTCAGGGGGTGAGGTTGACGGGTCCGATTCGGCGGCATCCTGGCATGGTTACTTGGCAAGCTGCCGGTGTTCCGGCAAATATGACCACGGTTATAGAAATTTCCGGCCGGTGTCTTCACGGCTAGTCAGTTGTGCAGCCAATCATCTCGGCACGTTTCCGGGGCTCTTCCGCGGATGCGCTTTGCCGAAGGCTTCAGGCCGTCGGATTCTCGGGTTGCGGGATGCAGTTGAGAAGCCGACTGCTTCGGGGTAAGTTTGGAGCAGCTACATCGGTGCCGGAGGTCGGCCCTGCCTTGTCCTAAGATATATGCTCCAATCCACTCTACTTTTCTGAATCCACTCTACAGGGGTCTTTTCGCTTTGGTATAAGCCTTCCTATGCCTTACTACTTCCTCATCTTACTAAGATTCTACTACCTATTACTCCCTCTATCTATCTATTATCTTAAGGAGGACCACCAGGAGAATCACCGAGAGGATCACCAGGAGGACCATCAGGAAAACGGCTAGGAGAACTGAGCTGGAAACTGAGAAGG
>RKSS01000179.1:0-23561 GCA_009829855.1 Neofusicoccum kwambonambiense
CCCTCCCCCTCCCCCTCCCCATCCCGCACCGCACTAACCCCCGGCCGCAGAATGACGGCCCAGAAGCCCACTACATCGGCCCCCTCTGGCCGGAGCAAAACACCGACCGCCGGCCGGCCACCTACGCCTCGCAGGCCTCCGCCCCGCACACGGCCATCCAGCCGCTGCTGACGGCCTTCATCGCTGCCTACAAGGCCGGCGCGCCGCCGTCGGCCATGCGCCCGCCCGCGCTGACACCGGCGCGGCCGGCTGTCGGGGCCATCTGGTACAAGCCGGTGCACGCGGGCACGGCGTGCGGCGGGGGCGACGAGTACGCGGCAAGGCCGCTGGGATTTGAGGCGGCGCGGGAGGTGGCGGCGTGGGCGGTGGTGGTTGGGAGCGGGAGCGATGTCGTGGGGTGGAGGGTGCAGATGTGGAGTGGAGGGGTGAGGGTAGGGGGGGTTGTGACGCTGGTGCCGGGGTTGAATTCGGGGGTGTTTGAGGGGTTGAATGTCGGGGCGCAGCGGTTGGAGGTGGTGAATAAGGAGGGGAAGGTCGTGATGAGGGCGGCGGGCGGGAGGTGTGTGACGAAAGCGTGTCCGGATGGGATTTATAATTTGAATCCTCAGGTCGTGGGGTTGCAGATGGGGGCGGATTATCCGGGGTGTAGGTCGTAGGTGGATATGAAAGGATAAAGGGAAGTTGATGGGTTTGTGCGAAAGAACAGCAGAAGATTCAAATTGTCATAAACGTAGAGATACGGAAGCGTGAAGGCAAAGAACGGTACTGTCATTTCTGATTAAATTACAAATTCAATACTTGACGGGAACTTTCTCAACACCCAGTGGTGTTCGTCCGTCTACGCCTCCTTCGAGAGTGCCTCCCGCCTACTGGTGCTTTGCGGGTCAAGGAAAGGCTTCTCCCCCAAGCTTACAGCACGCTGTCCAGTTCTCGCTCCAAGTCCGTCATAGTCATAGGTTGCGGTGTGATACACGCTTCGGTTGTCCCAGATCGCAAGATCATTGGGATTCTGCCATCGGTGACGGACCTGCAAGTCGTGGTTGTCCACAATCAGGCGCACGAACCACTTCAGGAAAGTCTCGGACTCCTCTTCCGTTAATTCGTTGATCCGCTTAGCGTGGTGACCAACGGCAAAGATGGACTTCCAGCCAGTCACAGGGTTAGTGCGGACAATGGGGTGAGTTGCTTTTAGCTCTGTGCCAACGTTCTCTGGGGCGCCGCGGGGCTTGCTGTAAAGCTCGAAGCCGTTGCTCTTCGCAGCTTCCTCGAAGATCGGCTGGGCGTAGGTGCCAGTGAGAGACTCGAGAAGCTTCTGGATTGGCGGAGAGAGACGGTCGTAGACTTCGTAGCCCGAGGCCCAGAGTGTGTCTTTTAGTTTGGTCAGCAGTCGTCAGGGATTGTCAGGGGAAATGGTTTGACGTACCACCACCAGTTTTGGGAAGCTCAGTCAAGCGAAGCAGCGCGTAATCGCTCGGGATAGGTTCAAAAGTTATGTCGCTATGCCATCCGTCGGCATGGCTTTGCTTCTTCTTGTAGGGTGCGTTGGCGTAGAGCTTCTTCTGCTGCTCGGACGAGATGACACTGATCTCATCATCCTTGCCGCCGAGGGTTCGGCCGCTGTTGGAAACAGGGTGAATGTGCAATCCAGATGTCTTTGGATTGTCGGAGTTCCAAGAAAGTTGGCCAAGACGATGGACCAACTGCTTCTGCAGATCGTTTGTGATGTCATCCTGCTTGCGGAAGAAGACGACGCCACGTTGAGAGACTGTGAATGGAAACTTATCAGATAATGGACAAGGTATTTCTTAGGGTAGTCTTACTCGTGATAGCCAAATCTCGGATCAGCTCATCTGAGTTGGGGGCTTCGAGCCATTCCTTGAGCTTGGCATTTGGGAATTCTCTCCCAATCACAGGAGTGACATCAAAGGATTCATATTGATCGAGAACTCCACTGAGCTTCAATGGTTCCTTGTGTTCGGAAACAGCCGAGCCAAGCTTCTCTTTGGTGTTGTCAACCAAGACCTGTGCTGTTTCAGTGACCGTCGACATGACGTTGAGGTGTGCTGTGCTCGGATTTGTCTCGGGCTCAACGTGAAGTCCGAGATGTGCAAGGTGAGAGAGTTTGCAGCTTAAGGTTCTTGAAACCAGTAATTGGGAATATGATTCCCTTATATCCATGCAGAGTCATTATTTCAGCAAGCGGGGTGTCGATGCGCCGCAATCCTGGTAGACTATTGCGCGATGACTCCATTCCCGTCCCGCACGCTCGCTTCAAAAAAGCACTGGTGAGCAGTCAAACGGTAGGGTAATGCACTTCAAAGGATTGGCTCTAGAAATTCCGTTATACGCCTCATCGCGCTCGTCATAGATAAGATGCCGATGAGATAAATTCATTGCGCAACTCTAAGATACCCTGGGTTTCGAGTGGTGGACTCGCAGAACAATGAACGGACCACACCTGCCATACTCTCCAACTTCAACCAGGGCTCTGCAGCTTCACGCTCAACTCACAGGCTATTACTGATATATCGCGAAGCCTGGTATCAGTCGGATACGTGATTGTAGGCTTTGCGGTATGGTCCGCACTTATCGAGACTTTAACCCCGCACCACAAATGGTCAATTATGCATGTTGATTGCGTGATGGGGAAAATGTCTGGGCAAGAGAATCACCAATGGAAAGCCGCTGATTTTGGTCGATCTACGGCCGGAAATGCCTTGAGCGAACCGAAAGTGGATTTACGGGTATCCTGTGACCCCTCCCTTGGTGTTGTATGTGTTGTCGGCCGATGTTGGCCTGGGGCAAACACTCCGGCTCATCAACCAACAGTGTGACCGTTCTTCTCCGACCTCCCTCATCTCACTTGCGGCCAAGTAACTGGGCACCCACTCAATCGTTCTAGATCAACAGGCATAAAAAATTCAACGTCGGGTTAACTCTCAGCTCTTCCGCCTGAACCCTGTTTTTTTGCCTCAGCTGCGAGACAAGACCCGAAAAAGAAGCCCCATTCCAAGACGGCATTGCCGCCACAAGGTTCTTGTATCGATCCATGGCAATGCTTGCGTGATTATTGGCATAATAACAATATCTGTGGCTGCCGATTCCTTTTATCTCGCATCTCGGTTCCAGCTGTAGGTCCGGTATTTAAGCCAATCCAGTCACCATGTCCTCTTCTTCACAGAACCCGGAAACAATACCCCTTCTTTACAACGGTGAAGACATGGCTTCTGGTGCAGATGACTTTGGCGGACCTCCAGTCGACAAAAATCCTCAGGACACTACTCCGGTCATTGATGCGGACGAAAAGAAGGTACCGCTTGTTGAAGTGAAGCGGGAATCCCAGGAGTACCTTGCCCTAAGCCATCCTGGTTCGGAGCGGAGGTTCTGGTATCAACGCGGAAAGAAGTTCGATGGCTCTGCTATTGCGACCCAACGGTCTGTATTCGATGATCCGGACGTCGCCAAGCATTACCATCCACGGGCGGACTGGGAGAATATCCATCGCTTTGATCCTTCTGCAAGATGGACATGGGCCGAAGAATATGTGAGCAATGATACGTTTTGATAGTTATCCGTTACTAACGTAGACAGAAACTTCTCCGGAAGATCGACATCCGAATCATGATATGGGCATGCATCATGTTCATAGCTTTGGTAAGTCCACTTCAATACCGCAATACACAGTAGGATGCTGATGCAGAACACAAAGGAACTCGACCGCTCAAATCTCCAGCAAGCCCTCACTGACAACTTCTTGGGGGATCTTGGTCTGAACACCAATGACTACAATCTTGGAAATACGGTCTTCAAGCTTTCTTTCCTCTGTGCCGAGCTTCCGTCCCAACTGGTCAGCAAATGGATGGGACCTGACCGATGGATCCCGACGCAGATGACACTGTTCGTGGAACTCACTGTGTCCTGTTATCTCACTGACATGTGTCAAGGTGGTCCATCGTTGCTGCATCCCAGTTCAAACTGAGTGGCAGGGCGTCATTTTTGGCATGTAGAGCATTACTTGGAATTCTACAGGGTGGATTCATTCCAGACGTAAGTAGCAAGGGCTCTCGCTTAGCCTTTGTGCAACACTACTAATGTCATCAGGTCATCCTGTATCTCTCATACTTTTACAAGCATCATGAGCTGTCGATTCGCTTAGGATTCTTCTGGACAGCCATGAGCATTGCCGATATTCTAGCGAGCTTCCTGGCCTTTGGCATCCTCCATTTGAGAGGTCACGAAGGGCACTCTGGTTGGCGATGGTTGTTCTTGCTTGAAGTAGGTTGAGCCTTCCTATCTTTCAATAACCCTATTAGTGACACACACAGGGCCTCTTAACCCTTGTCGTTGGTCTCCTTGCATACGTGCTTATGCCACCTGGTCCTACGCAAACAGCAAACTGGGCACGTGGGAAGAAGGGCTGGTTCACTGAAAGGTAAGCATGGCGGATTGTGGCCATGGAATCGACTAACCCCGGTCCAGAGAGGAGACTATCATGGTCAACCGCGTCATCAGAGAGGATCCCAGCAAAAGTGACATGCACAACCGTGAGGCTCTCACTCCAAAAATGCTATGGCAGAGCTTGCGAGACTTCGATATATGGCCGCTGTACCTTCTCGGCTTGACGTTCCAGATCCCCATGTGTAAGTCGTCATGTCGGTTACCCCAGCTGCTCCATGCTAACCCGATACCAGCTACGCCATCAAACTATCTCACCTTGACCCTGAAAACTCTCGGGTTTGACACATTTACAACTAATTTACTCGTCATTCCATCCCAGGTGAGCCGAAGCGTTGAGAGCAGCTACTGTATTACACGATGCTAACCATTAGCGCCACAGGTCCTCCATATTTTCACGATGCTCGGGATAACCTATCTTGCTGAAGTTATCAACAGCCTGTGTCTCACCGCAGTCATCTCACAGATATGGGCCCTCCCTTTCGTCATTGTGCTTTATGTTATGGATATCAACAAGCTTAACCAATGGGTGGCCTGGGTCATCATGACCATATTCTTGAGTTACCCATCTCGTAAGATATCAAAACACATATGACACCATCATACCATGTCACTAACGAGTAACAGCCCACCCAATCCAAGTTGCCTGGAATTCCCGCATTTCAAACACTGTCCGCTCCCGTACAGTTTCTGCCGCAATGTACAACATGTTTGTTCAAGCAAGTGGTATCATCTCATCCAACATCTACCGGGAAGGCGAGTACTCTCTATTGGCTGCAGGCTACAATGCTTCGCAGATACCAATGACCATGCATGCTAATTCTACTCACAGATGACAAGCCCCGTTACCGCCAGGGCAACCGAGCTCTCCTGGCCATCTGCATCATGAACATTGCCCTTTATGGCCTCACCAAAGGCTACTATATGTGGCGTAACAAGACGAAGACGGCGAAGTGGAACGCAATGACGGCAGAGCAGCGTGAGGAATACTTGGCTACGACAACGGATGAAGGGAACAAGAGGCTGGATTTCCAATTTCACCATTGAGTGTTTCGTATACTGCGTAGGTCTTTACATTAACCTTAATCAGTTCAGGAATACACAAGAACGTACTATATCTTTTCACTTCGGTAAAGTACTTTCAAGGAAGCTACACCGGAAGCCTGCGGTGCATTTTCAGAGTCATTTTCTAAATCAATAGACTATATGAAATACTCACCGAGCCCCGCTTTAACCAATTATATGGTTATCTACTCAATGGGAACAATACTTGGCACTTCTCAATAGCTCTATCACCTTCAAGGAGGCTGCTAGTAATTCGTGACGCAGCAAATTCTGTCACTCTCCAGAAGTCATTGGCTTCTTCACAACTACGCTTACTTCTGGAGGCTCCGTAGAATACTCTACGGACTGATCATATACAATCTGTACCTCCACCCATGAATTTAAGCAGCTCAGGCATTATCCGATGGTCTTTCTTTCACTCAAACGTCGCGGGTTGATTATAAAGACTACCCGGTTATGTGTGATAATTCGAAAGCACAAGCCATTGAAACGAAGAAGATCCCGGACTTGGACTCATCAGTTGTGAGAATTCCTCAATTTACACAATCAACGAATACACGATGAGTCCAGTTGCACAAATGAGCGGAGATAGGCCTGATAATTGGTTCTACTGGATCTTTTCTTAGAGCTACATGCCAGACAAAGAGGAGTACTTGCCGAATGACTTGTGCAGTGATGGACAGTGGCAGAAAGTTGTCGATCACGACAAATGGAATGTGTATGGATTCGGCATTGACCATTGCCTGAGCGAAAGAGTGGACAGCCAGTGCACACTCAATTTGGCGGTGGACCTTCTCTTTGTCGTCATCGCTTGCAATCTAATCATACTAGTCGCTGTTACCGTCATGCTCGTAAAAATCAAGGAAACACCTCTGATCACCATCGGACATGCGTTGTCTTCTTTCATCATCAACATAGACGAAAGCACCATGAGTATGTGTCTCTTGGGGCAGGAAAAAGTGACGCGATGAGAGACATGCTTGGAAGGAGACTCAGGTGCAGAATTCAGACTTCTTCCCCCCCGCCAGGTTCCAACCGAGGAAATGGAAGTGGTATAATGCACCTTCTAGACTCCGCTGGCTCGTTTGTTATATACAGTAAGTCGAAGCACAGGACATCCATAACGATAATACTGATACACTAGTCAGAGGCCTTGTCGGGATTGAAGCAATCTTTGCACTTTTTGGATACGCAGTATGGGGATTGCAGAAGCGATTTGGCCTTGGTGACATCAAGCCCCTTTGGAACCTCGGCTTCGGGGCCGTTGAGCCGCATAACGTCATCACAGGCTGGGGCGTCTTCACACAACGGTCTCCTGGCGCGCTCATCCTGATGGACCTCATCGCCAACTTCCCGCAAGCCTACCTTTCAATGTTTTACCTTCTCTTCAACGGCTTAATCACGAGCATGGCGCTTGCCGACGAGTGGAGTCGGTATGCGTACAAGCGCCGAGCTCTACGAGTGTCCGAACCGCGCGGAGAGCAGCGCTCCACGTATTTCCTACGAGTGCCCTACCGAATCGTAATGCCGCTGATGGTCTCCTCAACACTTTTTCACTGGGTCATATCTCAGAGCGTTTTCCTCGCGAACATTGACAAGCGGAGTGGGGATAACAGGAAGCCGCTGGAATATCTCACGACAGAGAATGTTCTCATGTCTTGTGGGTACGCACCGTCTGGCATGATTCTGACCATACTTATCGCCGTTGGGCTTCTTACCGCTGCGGCACTGCTCGGAACCAGGAAGTTGCCTCCCGGCATCCCACTTGTGGAGAGCTGCAGCGTTGCTATATCCGCTGCCTGCCACGCTCCAGACGACACTTCGGATGAGATACCATTGATTTTGGGGGCCATTCCGGACGAGTCTGATGATGGTGTTGGGCATTGCTCTTTCTCGAGCGGTGCAGTCGACAAGCCAGTGGAAGGCCGCATGCATGCGTGATAGCCTGGTATGATCTATAGTAAGATGGGCAAGAACACGGTCTGGTGTAACCTGGAATTTCTCGAGCCTGCTAAAGCTTTTGAACGCAGCGTCATGTCGGCATCGAGAGATTTTAATGGCAGGCTTAGACGAGTGCGGTCGACGTGGAAGTAACACAAGGGAAAATTGAGTCGCGGTCGTACTGGAAGCTGGAAGCTCAAATCAAGTCAACGCTTGAGTCGTACAGGTTAGATATCAATCCAAGGATGATGTCACGTAAAATACAGGTACGGCTGCCGGTGCTTTTCCGCAGGCTTAGGGCTTACTAGCGGTGCATCATGCCGTTCTACGGTGCATGATTGGTTCAACTCTTCAACCATCACCAGTAGAGATGCGCCCCGAACGCCTCATCACGGCGATTACCGTGAAGATCCTGTTTCAAGAATTGCGTCGCACAAGCCTTGGCAGGACAAAACAAATGTCTTCTTAGCCTCGTAGCCTACTCGCGCGTCGTTTTCGCTGCCCGACGCCAACCATGGAAGCGTTGAGGCCACTGCAGGGAATCTACTCAGTGTATGCAACATCCGCCGGACTCAACCACCGATTTTCCCACGATCGCTGACCCTTGCAGTGGATTGGTTATCTGTGTGGGCTATCTCGCTGCAACCACAGAGACGTCACTTGTCCTGGAACGCCCCGCCGCTGCCTCGGTCTTCACCCTCTTCGCATTGTCCGCTGTGTTCCTACTCTTTGGAAGAATATCACAGTTGTGGGCTCGAGCCAGTCCCCAAGCTCAGCCCTATGACGTCATCCCACTGGAAGACTTTCGTGACGAGGAGACCGTTTCAGCGAAGGTCCAGACAAGAAAAGCTGCCATATGGTCAGCGGCCAAGATCTGGCTCCGCATTGGATTGTTGGGACTCCTCCTCGTTCTCCGTTTCCAAATTATCCCGTACACCGCCCAAGGCTCCAAGTGCACGAAACAGAGCCTTGACGGCCTATATGCCGTTCTCCCTGTCCTCGTTGCCGCAGCCGATTGGCGCCGGAGTCAATGGAGTTCGAAACAATGCGAGAACGTCGCCCGGGCAGCTACTGTTGTCACCCTATCAACCATTGTTGGTTTCACGACAATTTACCGAGCTCCCCTACCCTCCACTTACATCTGCTCCCCGCAATTATCGCCATCGACGGTGATACCTATCCTCCAGATATCTGGTATTCTTTTTGACTGCATGATTGTCCTATATCTCCTTCCAACCTTGGACTTGTCTATCCAGACAGATACACGAGATAGGAAAGACGGGCTCCATAGTCTTGGACTGGCTTGCATAGTGAGTACACTTCCTTTGAATTGCCTTTACATCTTTGAATACTAGGATAGTGCACTTTCACAAGATCTTCTACATTTAAACGCTCTGATTGTCTTTCGTGAACGTGTCTAATCATTCGATTTCTGTGCACAGATTGCAGCTACCGTTTGCCTTCTCGTGGCCGTTTTGCAGCACATCTTTCAAGCTCGTGACTCCCCAGGTCCCTTAGTCTATCTACCAGAGAACTTCTTTACTCGCATATTCAAGCTCACGGTCATTCTGAGTGTCACTGCAGCTTTTGCTCTTCATACAGTAAGCCCATTGCATGTTTTACTATCGTCAAATGTAGAGGTGCTACCAACATTAAGGACAAAATGCTAATCAGTTCCAGATTGATCAAAACGGTACACTCATTGCGTCTCTTCTTATACTATGCTCCATCACATGTACTACAATCATACTCAGAGATCGAGACATAACGACTACCTCAGATGATCTTAGGATGAAGATACTCCTATCCCTCGGTCTTTTCATAGGCTCAACTCTCCAATCCAAGGCAGACTTCTCGGGGATTCCTATCACCGGAACAAACCACAGATTCCCTGTTCCTCGGAAACATTGGAGTGTTTTCTACTTCTTCACAGTTCTCGCAATTGTTTCTCTGGTCCAAGGCATTGTCAAAAAAGATGAAGGAGTCTTACTATCTCATCCTGTGGATGACCTCATGACTCAGGCGAGGACGATACACGAATCATGGCTGAAGACGGCTTCGTCGGGCACGTCGCTGGCCGAGGTCACTGCGAACTACGTGTCTCGCTTTAACAATGATCCGCCGCCGCATTTCGATCAATGGTATGAGTACACTGTCAAACGCTCTTCTGTTATCATTGATGAGTTTGACGGCATTCATGATGATCTGCTCCCATTCTGGTCTCTGAAACCGGCCGAGATTCGACAGAGGACGAAGGAAGCTCTTGCATCCGGACAGGGAATAGGAGGAGTAACCATCCGAAATGGAACAGTGGCTGTGACAGACGGCACTCCCGGTACCCACCGCTGGATGATGGATGGCATTGTCGAAATGACCAACAAGTTCGCTTCAGCTTTACCGGATATGGACCTTGCTTTCAACCTTGATGATGAATGCCGCGTTTCCGTACCGTACAAGGAATGGGATAGGGTGGTTAACTCTGCAAAGGCAGAGATTGGCCGACGAAAAAGGCCCTCTCGTGCGTCGGCCTTCAGTGCTCGCCACGAAGAAAACTGGCGAGTGGTTCCAAAGGAGCAAAGCGACATGAAGCAGTTTCAGGAACTGTCATTCCATCCCACCTGGAGTTCATTCGGCTCCGTACATTGTCCGCCAGACTCTCCATCTAGAAGAAGGAGATACTGGGCTTTGCAAGAGCTCTGCTCATCGTGCCTGTCGCCGCATTCATCCAGCCTTTTCATGTCGAACTGGAGCCTCGCAGCCGACTTATGCAATCAGCCAGACATCGCCAACGCGCATGGATTCTACATCAGCCCATCATCCTTCGCGCCCACCCACGACCTGATGCCCATATTCAGCCAAAGCAAGGCACCCGGGTTCAACGACATCCGGCACCCATCAGCGTGGAACTACATGGACAAAGCCCACTACTCCCCCAACGAAGCCTTCCCAGACCCAGCCTTCGACGAAAAAGCCCGCACGCTCTTCTGGCGCGGCGCCAGCTCCGAGGGCTACGCCATCGAGGGCCAGTCCGGCTGGAACGGGATGGCGCGGCAGCGCATGGTGTACCTCCTCACGAACAGCACGTCGCCGCAGCCGCTCCTCCTGCCGGACGACGACGCCGCCTCTCCCCGCTTCCGCGCCGCCCTGGTTGACGCGTCGACGCTGCGCGACAGCATCTCGACGGACGTCCGCTTCACGCACTTCACGCGGTGCCACGCGCCCGAGTGCGGCGCGCAGGAGGCGCTGTTTGGCGTGGGCGCGCGCGCCGACTTCCAGGCACACTGGGGCCACCGGTACCTGCTGGACGCGGATGGCGCCGGGTTCAGCGGCCGCTTCGTCGCGTTCCTGCTGTCGCGATCGCTGCCGTTCAAGACAGCCCTGTTCCGCGAGTGGTGGGACTCGCGGCTGACCCCGTGGCTGCACTTCGTGCCGCTCGACCTGCGTGGCCACGGCGTTTGGGCCACGTTGGCCTACTTTGCCGGGTTCGAGGGTGTCGTTGCGGGGAGGAGGGTGGGGTGGGCGCCGCGGGATACTGAGGCGAGGAGTATAGCGGAAGAGGGTGCGGAGTGGGCGCGGAAGGTCTTGAGGAAGGAGGATATGGAGATCTACATGTTTAGGCTGTTGTTGGAGTGGGGGAGGTTGACTGATGATAAGAGACTTGAGATTGGGTTCTCCGTTTGATCAAAGAGGGATGGTGGGCGAATATATGTCTCAATTGCCTTTCTCATTAAGACCTATCGGTTGCAATCACTTATCTTACTAACTCGATTTGTCCAGTGGGTGGCCTCGACGTGGAGTAGGAACAGCGGCTGGAAGCTATTCATGTTGTGATAGTTAGATTGGAATTGCTACCGCCGCACATGAGGAGAGAACTACATACATGATATGGAAGCTTCTCAAAAAGATTGCATTAAATCTTTCCGTAGAGCGAAAAGGTCGTAGGCGCCTCCGAGAGCTTCGAGTATGCTGACGAATCCGAAACTATAGCGCTCCTTTTTCAGTATTCTCCCAACTAGACTACAACTAAACCATAGTTTCTTACGCTTGTGCAAGGGTAACTAACATTTGTCGGTTCGAACTACTTGACTTCCGATTTCAGGTCGTGCGCATACAATAATTGAAATCCATGTTAGTAATCTTACGACCATGTAAGGCCTGCCCAAAATCCGTTCTGTCGAATGAAGCCAACGAATAATGATGCTTTTTGTCCTGAGTAGGTATGCATTTTCGCGGGCGGAGCTACAATCATATCCACAAAAAACACTCTACGATTCGCAAGCATCTCACCATAACCTGAAGCTACATTGCAATAGTGCATGGCAGGCAACAGCCACTTGCATACACTATCATGGTGGGGTAAACCGGAACGCCACATCGTATTTACGACGTGCACACTCTGGTCTTTTTGATACGTAGAGGAGCAGACAAAGACGCTTCAGAAATTACCGGTTGATGGAGTAACGTTCAGCGAGAAGAATAAATAATTCATTCGAATGATTACTCAAACCACCTATGAAGGCGTGCGCGTGTTGCAACACTTACTGAGCCGACGTCGTAGTCTCGGCCGAGACTTTGACATGCGCCCGAATACCCCACCTAGTACCTAGCAGGTAGAACTAGAAGTTCTGGAAATCTGTTGCCAAGCCCCCGCACAAAACTAAATCGACATGTGGTCCCGAGCCGAATATCGGAATCCATAAATATGGCTGCAGCAGCTCTGTCCTCAGCCAAGCTGAAACAAGTAGCCAGTCAAGCTCCCTGAGCCTTAATCCACCACACTAAGTCATGCAATCATTCCCTAATTTACCTCTCCGTCAAACAGAACACAAAGCCAGGGATGGCTATACCCAGTTGAAAAATGTGTACATCCCTACGCGAGACGGGTCTGTTCTTTGCGCCAACGTCTATCTCCCGACAGAGCAGGACGGCGCCGCCAAGTTTCCATGTCTCCTTACTCTAGGTCCATACGGGAAAGATGTTCACTTTTCCGAATTCGGGTTGCCTCAAACGGACATGTACGCAAACATGGCTAAGGCCATTACTCCACTCGGACCAGATGCATGTTTTGAGGTCCCAGACCCTCTCATTTGGGTGAGTAGACAAGTTAAGGCTTCACGGCAACAGATGTACTGAGGACTACGTAGTGCAAAGAATACAAATATGCCCTGGTTCGTGTTGATAGCCGGGGCACCGGTGGGAGCCCTGGAAAACTTGATCCATTTGGGTTTGGCCGATCCTTCGAGGTAGGAGAAGACGCTGAAGGGCAAGGTAAGTACACACATATGTGTATCATGGCTGCCATTGCTGACAGATATGTATGAAGACTTGTATGATGCCATCGAGTGGGCCGGAACACAGGAATGGTCCAATGAAAAAGTCGCAGTATGTGGCATCAGCTACTTCGGAATGGCATGTTACTGGGCGGCTATGCAGCAGCCACCACATCTGACGGCTATTATCGCCTACGAAGCGCTGACGGACGTTTATGGCCACAGTATGCGGCAAGGAGGTGTGTTTCATATCGGCTTTCAGAAGCATTGGTATAACAACATCGTCATCCCTCAGCAATATGGTAAGCGAGAAGGCGTAAGCGAGCAAGAGCTTCAGGCATCTCGCTTTGAATTTGTCGATCTCGAAACCCGCTGGAAGTTCCGCAGTGAAGGGGTATGGCCGGTACTTGACCGCCACAGAGGCGTGCGGAAGATCAAAGTACCTGTGTTGACCGCAGGCAACTGGATGGATTCCGAAGTCCACCTTCCGGGTAACCTGGTAGCATTTGAAGACAGCTCGTCCGAGTGGAAGTTCCTGGAGATGCACACTGGCAACCACTTGGCCGCATACTACGCGCCGGATCAGATCGAACGGCAGCGGCAGTTCCTCGACTTCTTCCTTCTCGACAAGAGAAGTAACGGGTTGGATAAAGCGCCACAAATCCAGCTTCTTATCCGCAGAGGCGCAGAGGCGTCTTACCGAACTGAGATGTCGTGGCCTCCCGAAGACACCAAATACACTCCCATCTACCTCACACCTGGCGAGAAGTTGTCATTTGCACCGTACGCTCCTAAATCATCAAATGACTCCGTCACCTACCCAGGCCTGACCGGCTCCGCCCAATTCCAGACCGACGCCTTCGAAAAAGACTTTGAAATCCTCGGCTACCCGTATCTAGACCTAACCGTGTCCACCGACGCCAAAGACATGGACCTATTCATCTACTTCTACCTCCTCAGCGCCGACGGGGCCCCCGTCGTCTTCCGCGGCAACCACGACGAGCCCGCCGTCTCCTTCCTGCGCAGCTGGTTCCGGCTGTCGCACCGCACGCTCTCCGCCCAGTCGACCGCCCACCGCCCCATCCTCGACCAGCGCTTCCCAGCCCCCGTCGAGCCGAACGAACCTTACCGGGTGCAGATCCCGATCCCGCCGACGTCGATGGTGTTCGCGGAGGGCACGAGGCTGCGGATCGCGCTGAGGGCGGGCGACGAGGAGGCCACCATCCCGCCCATGCGGCACGTCGGGCCCGACAGGTCCGACGACGTGTTCGGCGGCTCAAACCGCGTGCGCTACGGCGGGAAGCTCGTTCTTCCGGTGGTGGAGCGGGGACGGTGAAGGGGCGGCGGTGTCACGGCAGTGGCTCGAGGTTCGCTCGTTGCAGAAGTTTTTCATTACTGGGTATTTATCGTCGCGCGTGTATCTACATCTCTCTATTCATCCGCCATCCTTCCCTACAAAGCGAGGACTGCGGCCGCGAGGCCGACAACGCCGGCGACCGACAGCCGGCTGACCGCGTTGCCGTCGGCGCCGCTCGTGCCCGTGCTCGTGCTCTGAGCGGCCGTGCCGGTGCTCGTGGGGGAGACGGTGACGCCCTCGGCGGTGCCGGTGACGGTGACGGTCCAGTACCAGACGTTCGAGGGGTCGTAGGTGGTGGTGAAGACGTTGGTGGGGGTGGCGGTTGCGGAGGTGAAGCAGGCGACGAGGCTTGCGGTGTTCTGCGCGGGCTGTCAGTTTGTCTGACCTCTATGTCGAGTTATGTGCGAGTGGACTCACGATGTTCGCAGTGTCCGTGCCGATGACGTCCTCGCCGGCGCACTCCAGCACGGCGACGGCATCCTCGGCGTCGTCGGTGTCGCCGAAGTCCATGGTGCACGTCGGCGACGCGGTGGCCACGGCGGCGCCGTTGCTTGCCGGCGTGGCGGTGACCTCGCACTGGAGGTTGAGGTCCACGGTAATGGTCTCCAGATCGGTTTTGGTGGACTGGCCGTAGAAGCCGTCGCCGAAGGTCACGGTCTGGGGGAGGTTGGTGCTCATAGGGCACAGCACGCCGATCGAGCTCGAGTAGTCGTCGAGGGTTTCGGCTTCTTTGGCGCATTGGTACACCATGGTGGTGCGGGAGTTCTCGATGTTGAGGATGGAGCCGCTGACGCCAGCGGTCGGGACAATGGTGTAGTAGCCATCACCGGGGAAAGCGAAGGAGATGACGTTCTGGTCTGCTGCGCTGTTGATGGCGTCAGATGGAAGACACATAAGCTGTGGTCGCACTGACGTACCTGGCAATGCCTGCAAGGAGGAGCGAAAGGGAAATTTTGGCGACCATGGCTATGTTTGGTTTTTTCCTGTATTGGATATGGTCCTGCGTTGCGAGAGGTCGGCAAGTGTCGCGTCCAAGTGGGATTGAGAGTTTGCGTGAAGATGAATCTCCAAAACAGCGGCGAGATGCCGCAATACTTATAAGTTCGGATTGCTCGTTTGAGCCAAGGGAGGCTCATGAAGCATGATGGATGGGTCGCTCAACGCGGAGGGACGGTGCGAGCGCGAAGGATTCGGGCACGGATATATCGGCGAACAGGGCCAATGATGTGGAGTACAAAGCCCTTAGCCGCCAGCCAACACCGCCTTGCCAAGTCAAATTTCAAGAGGCAGTGGCGCTGGGGGACCCAAAAAAGAGCCGTCGCACCTGCAAACAGGTGGTTTTGCCAGGCAGCAGTGGCGGAGGGTACCTGATCGCCGCTGAACTATCGGATTTGTACGAGGCGAAGTACGGAGCCGAGGTGGCACAGTGGGCGACTCAAACACTTGGGTGTGACGATGCATACTGCGTAGGGCTGCCGTTCGGGGCCGCTTGCGGTGCGACGGGCCTGAGAATGCGACGCTAAATTTAGGCAGCTACGGCCCCCACGTTGCACGCCGCCGACGCATGGACGGAAGGGAGCCACGGCTGTCTATTTCTATTTGCTACGAACCTCAAAGAAGGACAAACCCCGAGCTCGATGAACCCAGCACTTGCGGTCAGTCGAGCTCACGATGCATTCTTATCCGGCCATGACCACACCAGCGTTTGAAAAAAAAAGCTATTTTCGTTTCGACCTTGACGTTTCGAACGAGACATATTATAGTGAAGAGAAGCGCAATATGAAATTATCCGCAAGGCAATTGACTTCGTTCACCGAGGCCACGCGCAAGCGGGCCTTTGGAGCTGGCAAACAATCGGCGCGTACAGACGAAGTAATCGGTAGGCTCAAGATTCACGCCAAGGATCAACATCTCATTTCCCATTCAAAGACTAAACGCACTTTGGAGACGCCTGCACGTCACAAACCCGTGTTGCTGCAATGTGTACCATCGCCTCGGTTTCCGGCATCAGTCCGTTTCTCGCGGTCGCTTCACCGGAGCATTCTAGTTGCTCGCCCTCAAATTTAAGTTTTCCGAGATGTGGGGGCCAATAAAAATTTCATGAACAAGTGCTTGAACGGCGTTTATCATCACATCTTAGAGCGTTTGAGCGCAGCCGCCAGCGGAAAGAACCTTCATGTCCAACTATAACTCTTGTCAAACAGTGACCGCCGCGAAATGAAACCATCGTACCCCACAGTGCCACAACCGAAAGAGGGTAGCGTGAGGGGCAGGACGAAGACCATTTGGTCTTGCCCGACGTAAACTGCTGTCTTGCAGGCGGCTATAATCTCCAGCAATGCTAGTCACATGTATAAAACCGAGATTGCCTATCACCACCGACTCGGTTATGACATATAAGAGGGGTCAGCGTACTTTGTTTTCATTGGATAGTGTATGTACGATTCGCCAGGTAGGCTACACCGGCCCGATCCGACGCAGCCCGGCGATCACGGACCATCGATCAAGCAAAGTGATCACTCAGCACCGAGGAGAGGAGCCATCCTTGTAAAATCCATTCCATGATTCTGAAGAAACATCTTCATAGACCCATATAAGAGTTGGGCGATACATGAGTTCAAACACACAGAGTGAGGGTAAGAGAAGCACCAGAGCCACAGCTAGCCTGCGGTTCGGTGTTCTGATTGTATACAATGCAAAAACCAGCGCATTTGATACTCGGACACGATCCGTCACTCGCGGACAACAACGCAGTAGTAAGCGTATGGGATTCGGGGTTCATGCTTCTCCAAGCTACATTGTAGTAAACAACGTCACCGGAGAGTACAGTTTCCAACTGAAGTTCGCTTCCATTGTTGTCCCATAGCTTGATGTTGTATGGAGTGGTAGAGTAGACGTTGCCGTAGAATGTTCCGCCGGGCGAGACTGTTGACTCTGCACCGTTTCCGTCGTTCAAGATGATTTGTGCGTTGACGCTCCCGGAGCATTTGTTGACGACCGTAGCAACACCTTAGGCTATGGCGACCAGAGCCGCAATGGCGGAGAGGTAGAGGGAGGAGACCATGATGTTGGAAAGCTGAAACTGAGATATTGTGCTGAGGTGAATGATAGGAGCTATAGACCGAAACAAGGGCCGACGTTCTTAGTGTATTTATACTAGCAGACCGTGCCGCCCATCTCCTAGGTTGACTAATCTCGGAATACAGCAAAGAAGTAAAGTATCTTGCACAGGCAACAGTTGGTCTCCGAACTGCCACCAACCGTCACTTACAATTTGGTTGGCTTATGCTGTTGGCATTGCCAAGGTATTCTTTCGGATAGAGTGAAAATACGAACGTTGCCAGGCAATTTTCAGCATGGCTTCCTGTTGGGGCCAGTTGGTCTCCGATTCCAAGCCAACTTCTCAGAATAATCGTAGCCAAGGGTTGTGTCTTCACAAGCGGTTTGCTTCGAATAAGTCCGTAGACTACGACAAATTCCTTCATGTACATGTGATGAGCGGCTCAGGAGAATTTCTTGCGACAGGCTCGAGCTTTGATCGAAAACCATCTTTGTAAACAATTGGGGTTGAATCTTTCATGTAAAATCAGCGAATGGGAATTGACATGTTAATTTCATCCTTTGGTTTTACTTGCGCATTTTCCCAAGCATCGTTTTCAGAGACGTCCTGCGGGAACCCGAAATCCTTGCAGTGGGGCTTGCCGGGGTTGATCTGCACTGCCACGTATCTAGCAGGCATCGAACGTGGGGGAGGCACAGCAGGCAAAATATTTATTCGCCAAACTCGCAAGCCACGCAGTCTCCAACATGTCCAGCTTTGCAGCGAAAGGACCTATGAGCCTGTCACGGATGGTTCGAGCCTATACTTGGCATCATGATGAAACCACTCGATCTGCTGAACGATCTCCTACGGAAATCAAGATCTTGTCTCTTTCCACCACGGCGCCAATCCGTCTCATCCGAAGGAATCGTCTATCAGATCCAACAAGAAGCCGAGACTCCGTATTTATGCGAGGAATGCATGATCCTTCAACTCAATGAGGAAAGCGTGGGTGGTCAAATTGGACCGGCTGACGATGAAACGGACGCGCCTTATGTGTGCTTCAGAGAAGCACATGAGAGGAGCAAAGTTGATTCGGACAAAAAAAGAGTGATAGAAAAAGTCTCAATTCCGTATGGCAGACGCGATACCTTCCCACATTTGGAACGTCTCGGGAAGGGGGTGGCAAAAGGATGTGAATTTTGTCGGATGTTGCGAGACGCGTTCAATCGCCATTTACAACATCATCGCAAAGATATACCCGAGATGGATCTTTACATCAAAGAGCTTAACTATGTTTGGGTTGCTCCAGAGAAAGGAAGAAGTTCTGGGTGGACGCCGAAATTAGAGCAAGAGCCTCGTCGTGATGCTCTGGTAAGGCGGGGGATTCTTAGGGTACTGTTTGAAATTGCTTCAGTCGAACAGAAGATTCCAAATGGAGATCAGTACTTAGATTTTGATTTGTGTACTTCCTCCGGTGAGTAGCCATCGAGTCTCTCAACTTCCTCCTCACTAATACACCTTCTCAGAGGTGCTTGCGTCGTGGTTGAGAATACCGCAGCATACTCCCCCAGACTCCTACCTGGATCCTTCGGTGATGGATCAAATGAACCGCTGGTTGAAAATCACCGAAGGATCTTTGGAGAACTTAGACGGGAAGGGAGGTCTACCTACGAGGCTCATCGACGTTGGGGGCCGGACTGAAACGGATCATCCTCGATTGATTATATCCCAGGAGTTAGAGAATGGTGCGTGCAATCGTTACTCCTACGCTGCGCTGAGCCACTGCTGGGGTGATCCGGGAGATTTGGAACTGAAGACCAAGAGTAATACACTCAAAGAGCACCTTCAAGGAATCCCCCTCGAAGCCTTTCCACCATCATTTCGAGATGCGATCCTCGTCACAAGAGCTCTTCAACTACAATACTTGTGGATAGATGCGCTCTGTATAATTCAAGACGATCCCGCGGACTGGGCGGTGGAATCCAGCAGAATGGGTGACGTCTACCAGAGAGCGCACCTCACGATTGTCACCTTGAAGAGCGGATCCCCCAAACAAGGCTTCCTGGAGCGTACCAAAAGGCCAAGCATGGAAATGAAATATGCTTCATCTCTCAATCCTGATGCAACCGGAATTGTACGGCTTTACCACCCCATGAATTGGCAAGACAAATCGGCAGATCCCTACGAGTCCGACATTGGTAGATCCCGTTGGGCTCGACGAGCTTGGATCCTTCAGGAAAAGGAACTGTCATCTCGACTGCTGTTCTTTGGAGATTCGATGGTTCACTTACGGGACCGCTTCGGAGTGATCTTCTCGGAGAACGGACACCATGATAACACGCCTCCCTTCACGCTCGAGAATGATCGGCGTCCGATCATATGCCATGACTCCTTCACCATCCAGGATTACTACTGGAGCTACACACTCATCAAAGACTACTCATCCCGAGAGTTGACATACCCCGAGGACAGGTTACCAGGGATCTGTGCGATTGCAAAGATGGTCCAGCAGATGACTGGAGACCAGTACCTCGCTGGGATCTGGCGATCCGACCTTCCAACAGCACTTTTGTGGCAATCGTACGGAGATGACAGGGCGACACTTTCTGACGCGGTGCACGAGCTGAACCATCCATCTCCGTACGTCGCACCCTCATGGAGCTGGGCTCGGGGAAAACAGAATGTCATTCTCGAGATCGAGAGTCGTCAGGACGAGACGAGCATTGTAGAGGCCGAGACGTTCCCCGAGGACGCGAACAACCCGCTGGGGCGGGTCAAAGGGGGCTACCTGATCATTCGAGGGAAGCTGCGCCATCTGCGAGGAGACAAAAAGCCGTCTCTCAGGCTGGTCTCCACTCATTTAGAAACAAAGATCATGTTCGGAAATGAGCTTGCTGCAATTGCCAGCCCAGATTGGCGGAACTCCAGGCACTTGGAGGATTTTGAGCATGATTTGTCCAGCGACACCTTGAGGGGCTTGTCCATGCTTCTTTTGGCATCACAAGACGCAGATGAATTCGGGCTACTTCTGCTTCCGAAAGGCGACAGCCATGGATGGGTGCGGGTAGGGACTTTCCAGACAAACGGACGCGCTCGGAACCCCTCAGGGCACTCTCTGTTCCACGACAGCGAGCTCAGAGACATCACACTAGTGTAGTAGATTCGACATAGAAAGTACAGGGTATCAGCGCCAGCTCCATCCAAAACACTGCAAAAAGGGGGCAGGGCGCCCCGATGCCCCGACAAGCGCTCACTCCTCCTCCCCAACGATCCTGTCCACGCTGGCGCCCAGGTACATCTTTAGCATGGGCTTCAGCACGGTGAAGCGCCGCACATCCACGACGTCCACACCGGCCTTCTCGTACGCCTGCATGCGATGGCAGCCGCCGAACGCAAAGTAATAGTCGCGGTCCTGGGATTTGGAGTGGTAGTGCAGCACGTCGACGGGCGGCAGCTTGCCGGGCTCGATGCGCTCGGGCGCGGGCGAGGGCACGAAGTCGCAGGCCTCACCGCGCAGCGTCTGCACCATCGAGTCGACCTTTGGCGCGTCGATGACGGGCGGGATGGGCCGCAGGATCTGGGCCAGCGGCAGCTGCGTGATGGGCAGGTGGCGCGACTGGATGCTGCCGGCGAGGGCCATGGTCGGCGGGTTGGCCGGTTGCGGTCGAGGGCTGATCGGAGGTTGCGGGTGGGTGGTCGAGGTGTGGTCGGGACGCTGCTGGACTGGCGAGAAATTGGCTTGGCGGTGCTTATTGGCGTGCTGTGCGGTAGGCGGGGCGAAGCGGGTGTTAATATTCGAGTCGGCGGCGATATGGCGGGGATAGAAACATTCGTCAGACCGGGCGTCTCGAACGCGGCAGTGACGTAAGGCCGATCTCGGGGCCGAGACACTTTGCCAATCTGCCGCCCATTGCCATCATTGCCGCCCGCCTTTCTCAGCTGCGTCCCGTCGAGAACATCGACTTCGTAAGCCGCCGTCATCATCGCCGGTCCTCAGGGGTCCGGGATCGGGCGGTGTGCGGATCCGGACGGTGGGCCCGCAGCATGCACAACGCCGGGTGACACCCTGGCCCCTCACCACCAACCGTGGAACGACGGGACCTGTGCAACCTCGACGCCTTCAGCCTCGCGGATCTACAGGACGGGAACGCCCAGCCAGATCCAGGAACCATGCAGGTGCACCCGTCTGCAGCTAGACACCGGGTCGCGCGACTGCTGCTCACTCAGCGGCGCACTAACCGCATGCTCAACATCGGCACGACAGATCTGACATGCGGGGAACGACGCACCCACCAGCACCACCGCACCATAAGAACCGCCCACCGTCCCTCTCTCCTCCACGCCCAAACCTCCCCCTCCCCTCGCCACCATGCATCTCCCCTTCCTCCTCCCGACCCTCCTCGCCGGCCTCGCCGCCGCCCAAACCACCAACACCACCTACCTGACCGCCACCGCCATCGTGACCAACGCCCAGAACAACTCCGCCCTGCAGTGCTGGGAGTTCGCCGACCCGCTCGAGGTGCCCACCACCCCGGGCATCGCCGGCGCCCTGCGCTTCCGCTTCAACGTCTCGGCCGCGACCGAGCTGGCCGTGATCCCGCCGCGCTTCGACGGCGGCCTGCACAACGCCCCGCAGCCACAGTGCGTGACAAAAGCCCAATTTCGTAGACGTTAAAAGCAACGAAAAAGAAACAAAAACCCTCTTTCCCCCGAAACACGGAATTCACGCCGTGCATATCTTTTTTCCCTTCTGTTCCCCCTTCAGATAGGTGCGCAGACTGAAAAGCGAGTGTCGTTCGACGCACCGCAGGTTCGTCATCTTCGCGTCCGGGCTGGCGCACGTCACGCTCCCGCACGGCGACGACGAGGCGTGGGTGCTGGGCGGCGAGAACGGGCTGATAGTGGCCGTGGACACGGCCGGGACGGGCCACCGGACGCAGTACCCGACCGACCAGACGACCGTCTCGTTCGCACTGCCGTTCCTGGACGGGGAGCCGCCCGCGTACCGGGTGAGGTCCGAGGGGGCGTGTCATGGGGATACGCAGCTGGTGGAGGGTTGAAAGGAGAGAGTGAGAGAGAGAGAGAGAGAGAGAGTTCACGAAGCTGGGTTCAGGGGAGGAGATGAGAAGGGGGAACTCATGTTTAAATGCTATATAGGACCAACCTACGACCAAACTCATTGGAATGTTGCGTGAACAAAAAAAAGGACTGGGTATACTGATAATCGAAAAGCCGTAGTCTACGATGGTCGGATCAACATGAGCGCTTCTGCCGTCCGTTACGCCGAAACCTGTACTGCTGAGACCGGCTCAGCCAAAGAAGAGCCCAACAAAAGCATAGACTCCTGAAGATGAGCCAAACCAATCATTTTTCATCGATACCAACCTCGAAGCTCGGATATGACAGCTTGCAACACAAGCCTAGGCATCTTGTGTTTCTCCGCTGGCTTGTTGGTTTCGACCTCGAGGGTGATATCTGCCCCATTCAATTTGCGGGCCACCATCTTGCAAAAATCTTTCGTCCGCATGTCTGAATATGCACAACAACTCCTGGACCCCGCGAGGCAAGGGCTGCTCTCGATCAATAGAGCGGAGAGCGTCAATGCACACCTGATGGCTAACGGGGGCATCTGAGTGATCCTGAGACGACCGAATTCACTCTCCCCGCATCGCTGGGCCCGAGGCTGCTGCATTTCGCGCCATTCTTACCGATCTCGCCTCTGCCGTTGTGAGCCTCATCGTGCTGCAACGGCACTCTTTTCCAACCAACCTACTGCGATTGAGAACCAAACTGGTCCTCCAGTTCCCTTAATATGTCTTTCAGGCCCACCATGATACCGTTCTCTTTAGCCATCCCGGCAGTGTCAAAGAATTTCCGGCCGAATGTCGAATCACCGTCTTTCGACACCAAAAGTTTGTGCTTCTCATCGTTGGTCAAGCTGTCCAAAGTGTCCGAGAAAGCAGACGCCATGCTGCTGTCACTCTGGAACTGTCGTCGAATCTGGTGTGTCAGAGCGTCGTCAGCAGGTTGTAGAATAATGTCGGCCACCTCCCGCAGGGCGATGAGAGCGTTTCGACGAGTGGCAAAACAGTCCTCACGCAGACCCCCGTCATGCAGAGTCTCGATGGCATTCTCCAAGGCGAAGCAAGCGTCGAACGCGCCGTGGCACTGCGCGCTCCCGGAAGCGTCGTCGATATCCAGCGCCCTCCAAACGCCCTGCAAGACAGCCGCGAACGTCCTCCCACCCTCCGCATCCACGCTGCCCTGGCGGCCCCCCTCCCCAACCCCATTCTCATCGCTATCCCCATACTCAAACACCAGCCCCAGCTTCTCCGCCGCGACCGACAGCCCATCAAACATGCCCATCTCCTCCGCCATCTCCACCAACTCGAACAGCTCATCCTCAAACGTCCCCTCCCCCTCCCCCTCC
>RKSS01001202.1:0-31711 GCA_009829855.1 Neofusicoccum kwambonambiense
GTCGTCGGGGGGCGCGGCGGGGGAGGGGAGCAGCTTGGGTGGGCCGCCGATTATGCCGCCGTCGACGAAGCGGATGGAGGGCGCGCGGGCGGCGATGGAGGCGGCGATGCTGACGGCGGTGGAGGGCGCGATCGCATTGAGGTCGAGGAAGTAGAGGGGGTGGGTGGAGGTGGTGCGGTCGGCCGAGGAGAAGGCGTCGAGGATGCGGTTGGCCGTCGCGACGGCGTCGCGGGGTGGGACGATGGAGAGGATGTAGTCGGCGCGCGATACAAGGGCGGCGTTGGACGGGAGGACAGTGATGCCGGCGGAGGTGGCGCGGGTGTGGGTCGTTGGACTTGGGAAGTTTGGCTTGTTAGCCGTAGAAGGACTACCGAACACATCCGGCTAAATGCTTCAACTGGCAATGCAGATATGCGCGTGTTGCAGTACTTCCTGAACCGCCCTCGTGATTGACGAAAAGATCGTGGGTTTAACGCATCTCCTCTGACCTGTACATACCTCCGACCGACGGTGGTGGTGAGAACTTCGTAGTTGTGGGCTTGTAGTAGCTTGGCGATGCCCAATCCCATATCTCCGATGGAGATGATGCCGACAGCGGCTCGAGCAGTGGTAGCAGCCATCCCGGATCAATTGGAATATTTCTTGGAGTCTTGGAGGCTGCGTTGGTCGTGTGCCAATGAGGAACGACGAGCCAAGGGTTGGCTTAAGTCACAAACCGTCAAAGGTGGGAGACTGGGAGACGCGAGCTGCGGGGTGTCTCGCGTCAGTCGGCGATAGGCGTTAGCGCGATAAGATAACCACGGCGGATCTATCCGCGCTGCTCGGAATTGTCGCGCTTTTGGTCTGCCGTCCGTTGGCTCTGTGGCTCTGTGGCACTGTCGCACACGTTTCGCGCCTGGAGCGCTTTCTTTCACGCTGCCGCGTCTGCTGCTGCTGGCCAACCTGGCAGATGCAAGGCCGGCCTGTGCGCCGTTCCCCGTTGCCATCAATGCGCGTCGTGGCACGGCGGCGAGCGACGGGCGGTTGCAGTGAAACGGGCCCCGTTTCACCGAAGCGCTGCGGACGAGGGCTGGGGCTGCGGCCCACTGACTCGGGAGCCTGCGCCGGCTCCGCCCTTGCTGAGTCGGAGCGTGCCTTGCCCTGCCTGCCCTGCCCTGCCCTGCCCTGCCCGCGGCCAAACCATTGTCCGGAATGCCAGGCAATCCGCTGCCTCTGCCCGCTGATCTCGCACTCTTCGGCCTTTGCTTACACATAGCCCGAGCAGAAGCTGAGTGGTTTGGGCGGTTGGTCAGGCCGAGTAACAGAAAAGACAGTACCATTCCCGTTTGCGTCGCCCGGAAGCCGCAGAAGCCGCTGCCGGGCGTGCTTTGTAATGTTTTGAAGCTTCCGCTGTTCGGCCAGGTGGCCATAGCTCCCAGCTGGACCCCTGCTGCCCTCCGCAATAACCCTCCGGGCCTGGTGCTCGCATTGCTCTGGGGCCTACCAGATACGCGGAGAGCGGTGCGCTGATCCGACGCTCCAAGAAAGCTTCCGCAGCGCTGTTGCTGCTTGCTCGCACGAGCTGCGTGCTTCTTCCCCTGTGGCTCGCACTATTTAATTGCGCAGCGCCGCGCCCGTCAGCCAACCTGGTCGCGACTTAGCTTCGGACTTCCCCCACCGCGAACTCCTACGCGTCTCTGTGTGCAGCCTGCCGCGCCGCCGCCTGATCCCTGCATTTCCGGACAATCAACAAAAGCTCAGCCCACAGCCTCGCTGACGCACCAAATCGTCCGGTCCCCTCACTTCTTGTTCTCTGCCTTCGAGCGTCTCTCTCCCGGTATTTCGTAATTCAGCATCTCAATCGGCCACCATGTCGACCTCCAAAGACCTCAACATCGTCGTCCTCGGCGCCTCGTGGGCTGGCCTGGGCTCGACGCACTACATCATGAAGCACGTCCTCCCTTCGCTCCCAACGCGCAATGGCGAGAAGTACCATGTGTACCTGGTCAGCCCATCCAGCGACGTGTTCTGGCGCATCGGCGCCCCTCGCGCTGCCGCCTCGTCCCAGCTCCTGCCCGACTCCAAGATCTTCCTGCCCATCGCACCGGGCCTCAAGCAATACGACAGCAGCAAGCTGACCTTCCTCATCGGCGCCGCGACAGCCTGGGATCCGACGGGCCGCACCGTCACGGTCAAGACTGGCACGGAAGGTGCGGAGCAGAGCATCCCGTACCACGCCCTCCTCATCGCAACCGGCACCCGCACCCCCAGCCCGCTGCTCGGCTTGAACGGCTCGTCCGAGGAGAGCAAGCAGGCTCTCCACGAAGTGCAGGAAGCGCTCAAGACGGCCAAGAGCGTGTTCGTTGCCGGCGGCGGCCCCGCGGGCGTGGAGACGGCGGGCGAGATCGGCGAGTTCCTGAACGGCTCCCCTGGCTGGTTCCAGTCGGGCCCGCCGAAGCACCAGAAGGCGGTCATCACCGTCGCGACCAACGCGGAGAAGATCCTGCCCGTGCTGCGGCCCGCGATTGCGGAGAAGGCCGGCAAGTACCTCGCCCGCGTGGGCGTCATCGTCAAGAAGAACGCGCGCGTCGAGAGCGCGGAGAAGAACAAGGACGGCACCACAACCGTGACTTTGAGCACTGGCGACTCGCTCACCGTCGATGTGTACATCCCGGCCACAGGCGTGAAGCCCAACACAGAGTTCGCGCCCAAGAACCTCATCACGGAGAAGGGCTACATCAACAACAATGCTACAACTCTGCGCGTGGACGGGGCTGGCCCGCGTGTCTTTGCGGTGGGTGATGTTGGCAGCTACACCAGGGGCGGTGTTATGGATCTGGATACCGCGGTAAGCAAGCTCTGGGTCCCTCATTTCCCCCCGTTCTTCAGTGCCTAATCGTCATACAGATCCCCGTCGTCATGACCAACCTCTCCCGCGATCTCCACGCCTTTGCCGACGCGAAGGAGGAGAAGGAACACGCCAAGCCCACCGGCGCCGACCGCCCCTACAAGCCTAATACCAAGGAGACTCAGTTGGTTCCCATTGGCCAGAGCAAGGGTGTCGGAGCTGTCTTTGGCTGGAAGCTGCCCAGCTTCTTCGTCTGGATGATCAAGGGTAGGGATTACTTCACCAGCATGGGGCCGGGTTTGGTGGATGGCAGCAAGTGGAAGAAGGAGAGTCCCTGGAAGGCTCCGGTTTCTTGAGCGGGGTGTTGAGGGGTAAGAATCAAGTCAGTGGTGAGAGAAGGGATTTCGTGGATGGGGGCTCGAGTTGTTCTTTGTCTTTTCTCACATCCAATATACCGCTCAGCCATTAATTCTAAATACAGTACTTTGAATATGGGATAGTGCGGCTATCACGACTCAACGTTGATAATAAGGATTAGAAAGCCGGCTGTAAATATACAAAGATGATTGGACATTATACTTTTTCGACCAACTGGCCAGTTGAACGAGTCGGTAGGTACTTTGTCTATTCATGGTCCTCGCTTACATGTTATAGATTACTTTAGAAACTACCGGATTAGATGCAGCTCTTCGTTGGCGCTTGTCAACGAGCGAATGCAAAAGAAAGAGAATATGAAAGTTCTATCTTATCCAAAGAAGACCATCATGCTTTTCCAGATATTTAATGATAACGTCAAGGAAATCTCGGAAAAGTCTCTACTGAATTCTTTGGCGAGCTTACCCAGTTTCCTTTTCTTCACAAATTTTATCATCATAGACTCCCAAAGAGATAAAGACACAAATCCGTTCGCCTTTGATCTCTGGGGAAGATCGTTCAATCTTCCCAGTACTTGGTTAGGTAGCGGCAGGTCTGATAGACATTCAGGGAAAACCAGAAGCCCAAGCCAGGTGATGAGCCCTCCACTGTCAATGAGCGTCTCAATCGATTTCCCAATAATTTCAAGATTCTCTCCGAATTGGCGTGGATTTTCCAAATGCACGCTCACCATTCTCAACATCAGGTAATCCAAAGGAGTCCTTCCGTTTTTGTCTTTGCCATTGGAATCGGCATTGTGGCTCAATAGAAGCTCTGAAAGTCGCCCGAACGAGACGTGCAAAGGTTTGACACAAGTAGATTTTCCCTGCAGCAGTGCAAAAGTGCTTATCTCGTACCTAGCGGGAATGTGAATGTCCGTATCGGGGTCTTGGCCGTACTCTAAAAAGAGTTGGACAAGGCTTAACAGCTTCTCTGATCTGTTGAATATGTGAAGGCCGCCTGTGAAGCTGAGACAGGCCTTATGCATTCCTTTTTTACTGATAATTGTACGGTTGAACAGAAGCTTGAAAGCTTCAGTACGAAGTAGTCCGGATTTCTCCCCCAAATGCTCATGTTGGAGAAGAAGTTTCGCCAGTTTAGTGTAATCAAAACCACCATTGACCCTCGATCCGGTGATGGAGAAGATTGCTGCTTGACAGAGACAAAGGAGGAGGTTCTCTTCTGAATGGGTGTTCTGGACTGCCTACGCCTTCAATTTTCGTTCCACATATAAGATGAGGTCCGCAGTAATGGCGAATGTGAGCTTTGAAGTCGGAAGGAAAGCAAGTCCGAACCAGGGCGCGTCGTTGAAAAGGTACTGTGACAGCAACAGCTGAGATGCAAGCTGATTCGGCTGCAGCCCGTCAATCAACTGCACCTGGGGAGTTCCAGTAGTGACTTCAGCGAGATGGCAGTATTGAATGCTGGCCTTCATGGCTAAACGGTATCTATACCAAGCCATATACTCTAGCTTTTCATCGCATCGTAATGTTGCAAGGCTGTTCTTGGCAAGCTCAGTGTATCCGTTCTGTGCTCGATACAAAGCAGCTTGACCAACAGTGAGTTCCTGGAATTCTGTTCGAACAACAAACTCGCGAACTGTTTCATGCATAAGTTGGATCCTTCCATCTTCCTGGAAAGGTTCCTCGATCTCGATGAGGCCTCCGCATCAATTTCTCAGCCTGCGACAAAAGCCCAAGAAGCCGTTGGCATCTCGCATCCGATTGGAACAATCTTCCAAGGTCTGACATTGGGCACATTCAATGATCTGATACAATTTACCCAAAGATGGTTCCTCAAATGCTCTTAGGAGTGCGTCCAAGGCTAGGTATGCCTCCCAGCGAAAGTCTTGGGGAATCTGCTCAATTATAGACTTGCAGAAATCTTCTAATTGGTCAGGCATTGCTTGTAGGATCACGAGAAGATCTTGGGTTGCGACTCTCTTTCGTCGTTTGAGGACTTCTGTGGTACGATCCATTGCAAGTCGAACCCAAAGGAAAACTCCGTTGGCTCTGTGCACGGTTTCCTTGAGGACGGTATTCACCGTTTCGCGCATTTCCAATGATGTCTGTAGGGTTTCGGCCAACCCAGGAAGCTGTTCCAGTCTGCCTTCCGTGTATTGTTCAATGTCTGCTTCAGTGTGTTCATGAATCTTGATGTTGGGAAATTGCCCAAAATGTTCTTGGAGAATTTCTCGAGGACGGCTGGAAAAGCAGACTTTGCAGGCAGTTGAGGGTTTTGCATCGGTGAATTCCCTGATAAAATCCGATATGGAGTCTAAATGGCCATCAAACTCATCAAGCGCGTCAATAAACAAACAAATCTTTAGTTGCTTGCGCTGCTGTCGAATAATGGAACCTAGCGCGCTTTGCAAGTTGTCGTTTGTCCAGTTGAATAATGTTTGGCCAGGTTCTGGGAGACATTTTTCTGGGATATCCTGACACAGGTCGTGAGCTTGATCCAAGATCTGCCACAAGATGTGCCTCAGCAAGCCATCAAACGATTTTTGGACCATGGAACCCCGGTAGTCAAAGAAAAACCCGGCTGTGGTCAGCTCTTTTGGCTGTTGCCATCTGGAAAGCAGTGAAGTCGTATGCGGATGCTGAGAAAGATATTTCAAAAGGGTTGACTTTCCAGATCCAGGTTTGCCAGTTATACAGTATACACCTTGGCCTTCCAGCAACCAGGTACTGAATTGAGTAGTGTCAAAAATCCAGTTGAATGTGGAAGAGTGAGGGTCAGAGATATCTGAACGTCGACGATCGAGTATATCCAGATGGAGTGATTTCAAGATATCTGGATAGGAATGAGCAACTGTTGCCTATGTCACTTTTGATATCAAATGCTTGCCTTGAGGCGCCCATTTACGTGACTTTGCCGTGCCAACGTGTCTTGCCCACTGCTGGAAGGGTCCAGAATCCAGAGGTATATGTCCTGTCGCAATGTAAGGTGTATTTGAGTGTACCGAGAAGGACGATAAAGCTGTATTCTGGCGGTTAACTCTTCTTTTTGAGGGTTCTTTCATCCCAACAGATGGAAAGACCCTCGTCAGACAGTCGAGAACGCATTCGTAGTCAGCATCTTTCATTGAAAACTTTACCATTGCCGAATGGTCTTTATCGATGCCATACGTGTCTTCAGGGCTACGAGAGCACCGATGAACAGCGGAGTGCCTATCAACCATGCATATCTGTGGTCCATTTCTGGCCCATGTGCCGTCACTCAGTTGCTGTTAATAACAGTCAGATATAGTTCGCTATCGTCATCCGGAATTCATACTGACCTGTACCGATTTGGTCATCTCAGTCTCATAAAACGAGATCACGGGGAAGCCTTGATGGCTTTGGATTCCAATGAAACGTTCTTCGACATGATGGAGATACTCTGAGCCAGGAGATAGATTTCGGATGAGGTCTTCATTTGGTTGACCGGCAGCCATAGTTTTCAGCTGTGATGTCGTCATACCTCTGTGAGGCACTCCAAAACAGATCAACGATTGAAGACAGCCAATGATGGAATGCCGCTGATCCGAACTTCCGGCGAGAATGATCAGGGACTCCTTCAGTATGATTCCTCCCAAGCTATGCGCCAGGAAGACCATTGGCTTTGACTGGGAAGATCCGAAGCCCAGGGCTACCAGACGGTTCACAAATTTGATGGCGATGTCGTGAATACGCTGAAAAGAATTACTCGGAGCAATCCGGGAGTCGTAGCCATAAATGGTTGACCTGGTACGTTTGAGGTCCTGAGGAATGCCGTCTCTTAGCCACATGAATGTGCTTCCAGATCCCTGTTGCAGCCAGGATCCAAAGGGATGACTACCCAATCCGCTAATAGCGATACAACTACAAACCTGCTATTAATTTTTCACGACGTCTTAATTCAGCAAAAGACTTGATTATTGTGGTGACTTACTCCAAGGCATGCAGTTCATCATCGACGTCGTTTAAGACGGTGAACTCCAGGAAATGAAAGTCCACGATAACGCTGAAGTCGAATTTTGCATACTTCGCGGGAAATATCCATTCTCTTCGTCCTTCGAGGTGATCTGGAAGCAGAATGATTGTGACCGTCGCTGTTTTCGTGCGATGTACCTCTCGAGAAGAAAGACTTCGAGCCAGAGAGTACACACACACTTTCGGAGAAAGGGCTCCTTCCGCCGCCAAGAATTCCTGTAGAATGGAGATGACTCCAGCCTTGTCGATCTCCAGTGGGAGCTGACGCACACGGTACGTCTGGGTCTTGCGATCCCGTGGCATCTTGAGACGCCCTGGGCAGATTCATTTCAATATGATCTTGGCAATCAAAGTAGCGACATCATGCTAGAGCTGTGATGGATGGGTTGGAATGCACTGGGGGAAAGGTTCAAGTTTGGGACTCGGGTAACAAGGCTACAGCCCTCGTAAGAGTTTTCACAGTGCCGGCGATCTGATTGTTTAAAGACGTGGCCTGCTGACAATGCATTCGAGACCGGGGTCAGTGATTGGTGGGGTCAGGCGATGTCGCACTGTGGATTAGTTGCCAGCTGTCTGCTCATGCACTCTGAAAACAGGCAGATTTGTGCTGTAGTGCCCCACTTGAGCGGGTGTGGTGATTGGAGAGATGTGATTCGAGAGCCAAGGTTATATTCGTAGAAGGGCGACGTTCTTTTTCTGTGTAACAGAAGCTGACTGACTGTCAAAAGGCGGGGTTTTAGCTGACCAGATCTACTGTACTACATGTACAGGCTCAGTTAGTCCCTTAGAGGCAGGGAAAGATAAACTCAGGTTTCAGGTAACAGGCTTAACTGAACAACTTACATTGACTAAACAATCACATCAACGACTCCGGTAGTTGTCCGACCAGCGAAGCCATACCTTACTTTCACCGTAGCATCTTACACTAAGGCCAATGGGCCGGGGATACGGGAATGTAGAGAGTGTCGAGTCTGAGCTACGAGAGGTAGTTTCTGCGGCGGTGAGGTGGAAGAGGGCGTGGAGGCAAAACTCGAGCTATGGGTCTAAGAGGACAGCGCAATAGATAGAGGTTTAGTTGAGTAGATGATTGGACGGGATTCAAAATGGGTAAGAAGTCAGTGGATGTTACTCTGTTCCTCACCGGAATCGTGAGAGCACAACGGAGTTGGCGGGTTAGAATGCGGATGGCCGCCTGCCTCGCTCGAACTTATGCAGCCCAAGCCAGATCTGTACCCTGCGAAGGAAACTCGAAAAGAAAATGGAACATGAATAAAAACACCTAGTAAGGTTCGAACGTGTGATTAATGTTCAAAAAAGAGTGATGTTCCTACAATCGCCGACCCCAGCAGGCGTCGTTCGCGGTCGGCTCCGCCTTTCGCAAAGGACGGTCGTGCAGTGCACTAGTGGACCTGTTGCCAGGGTTTGTAGTGGCAGGATGGTCCACCAAGCAGCCTTGTACAGTACTAGGATAAAAGTTCTCGTACGGGCGCTTCCGAAGCGATAACCCTCGCACCCCATCAATTTACTAATTCTCAACGCATACTTGCTAGCTCTTATACTAAGTCATTTTCTAGTCAGAATTGAGTAGGAAGAAGGATGATAGTATTTTTTCTTTGCTAGTATTTGGTATGCCAGCCCTCTGCTGCGATAACTGCCTCATATCTACGCTTCATACTACCTAATACAGAATCAAATAAAGATTGTGGCAAAGCCTCCCATGCTTCCCGCAATGCTTCTCCCAGCTTCTCTCTAACAAAATCTACTAATCCGGTTAAGTATTTAAGCTCTAGATGTAGCTCTAATGCCTTAGACTTTAAATAAAACCAGATATGTTCAATTGGATTCAAATCCGGGCTATAAGGTGGCCAATCTAATAGATTTATCCGCCTTCTTTCAAACTATTCCCTAACTTTTATTGCAGTATGAATTGGAGCATTATCCTGCATAAAAGTCATACCTCTTCTATGCACTTTTAGTATGTTTTCCTCAAGAACCTTAAGATAAGAGTTGGCTGAATAGCCACTCCTCTTAGCTAAAGGATCACGTACCATTACGTGTAAAGGAGACCTTCCTCGTAAGCTAGAAAAGCCTGCCCATACCATAACAGATATATTTATTCCTTTTTTGTATGGTTGGACTATTTAGAGGTCCCATTTTTGGCTAGGAGTGCGAAAGCACCACTCCCTTTTTTGGCCCTTTCCTCGCTCTACAGAGCACTCATCTGACCAGATAATTTTCTTCTATTGCGTCTCGGTCCAGTCTACATGCTCAAGTGCCCAGGTAAGTCGGATAGTAGCATGCTCCTCCGTGAGTTCCGGGCGGCCAGCTGCGCGTCATTTCTTTATGTTGTAGGTGTCCAAGAGTCGAGAGATAGTCCGGTCATGGCAGGTCACACCTGTGACTTCCCGGACCTCTTGGTAAGTGAATTTTGGGTTGGCTCGCACCACGCGTAGAATATGTCGCTTGTCGGTTTCTGAAAGACATTTTGGCCGGCCAGTCCGTAATTGGGAGCGCCCTTCGTTGCGTAATGGCGCGAGCTGGGTAGTCGAGTGTAGCGAAGATTTCGGCACGCCCAGCTCCTTCTGAAACCAGGCAGGCTTCTTGCCCAGAGCCTTGCAGGCCAGCAAAATCCCTCGCTGGTGCGGAGAATAGGGTTGATTAGGAGTGTGTGTGCCAAATAGCTCTTTGAGAGGGGTGCGTTGTGGTGCCATTTTGGTGATGTAAAGATGGGAGGTGTGCGCGCGCGAGACGCGTTTTTTCGCGTCTCGCTTAATCGTCCGAGAACTTTTGTCAGGTGATTGTATATTGAACACATCATTTACATGCTGGGCGTTGCTGCTGCATTGAGGTTTTCAAAGAACTTCGAGCAATAGTGACATAATAAAGCTTCCCCGGGAACATGGTGACCTCAAGCTGTGGAAAATTGCCATTCTAACAGAGTGGACAAACCAGGACGAGGAGAGGGAGACAACACCTCACGTAGCAGATAAGATAAGCAACGCGGGGAGATATGACGTCAAGCCGTCCTGGGGTTACTCGAGCATGCTGAGACACGGAACAGCAGCAGAAGATCTCACATGCAGCGAGGCAGCATCCGTGAAGAAGGAAAACCGGGACGTAACTGCGACCGGCTAGGCGCGGTTATGCAAGTCAATCTTGCATCGAGCGAATCGCCGCTTCCCGCGCCGCCTCCCGCCTACGTCATGTCCTCTAGGGCTGCCTGATATATACACCACGCCCGCACTGCTCCTCTACGCACCAGCACAGACCCACACTCTGCTCCACATTCAACTCTGCACTCTATTCAAACCTCACGCCCAAGCAAGAAACCGCAGACATGCCTCACCACCCCGCAGAGGAGAACACCACCGGCGGTCAGTCTTCCCGCATCTCCCTCAACAGTCTCCAGCCCCGCTCTCCTCGCGGGGTATCCTCAACCAAGTGAACAGACGCTGACCCAGGCGCCCCTTCCAGACATCACCGATAAGGTTGCCAAAGAGTCGTCCGACAGCAACGCGTCCACGCACCCCTTGCACCAGACCGAGTCCGCCGCGACCTCTGGCGGTGCGCAGAGCAGGGCCACGGCCGGTGACCACTCGGCCGCTCCGGTATGCCACCCACACTCACCCGCGCACTACTTAGTTGCATCTGCATGGTGCTGACACTTCGCACAGGGCCCCGCCATCGCGGAGAATCTCGGTCAGCCTGCCAGCAAGGAGGAGCTTAAAGCTCGGGCCGCGGAGCTGAACAAGTAAGGGAATCCGTTGCCGGACCAAGGGTGTCATTGTACAAGGATGAACAACATATGCAGGCCCCGAAAGGTGGGATCTCCTAAACTGTAATAAACACAATGTATCTCTTCCCGGAAAATGTGTTGCATGGGTGACCGTGATGCCGAATACCGTTCCTCCACCTATCAATCAAATGGTATGGCTCAACGTAACAGGGGCGAAGGTGATGTGGCACCGATGCTTGTGTGATCGTGGCAGCGGTGGGATATACTTCAAAGTCTACAGCTGGCGTGCCTCCATGTAGAGAGTACCTTAATATTGAAGCGTTTTCACAATCTTTGAAATCTCTTTGCAGCTTTTAGCCGAGTTGATCGTAGTGGTATTGAAAGACATGTCTATTCAAGATTTCGCTATCCAACAACATCGTCACAGACATTTGTGATTCAACTTCTCATTACATAATAGTTAAGCACCTCCAACCTGCTTCAGAATGCCTTCCAAGTTAATACTCTTGGGCCTCTCAATAGGCAGACCCAGAGCACGATCCCAGATCAGCTGAGCAAGGGGCCCAAGACCACGGCTGACGCCGAACGTCGCGGTGTAGTAGAGTGTCTCCTTGAAACCGTAGTAGTGGAATAGGACACCGGAGGAAGAGTCGACGTTGGGGAAGGGGTTCTTGGTCTATCATATTTGTCAACAGCTGAGCAAACAGTGCGAGTTGGTTAGGTCGGGGCAGTGTCTAAGGAGCTTCTCACCTTTCCATGCTCCGTGAGCACACCAGGAGCAATGTCGGAGTTTGCCTTGACCAGGCGGAAAACGGGGTCATTTGCAATCTCAGGTCTCGCAGCTGCGAAGTCCATGAGAGCCTGGAAGCGGGGATCCGGCTTCCGTAGCACAGCGTGGCCGTAACCGGGAATGACACGACCAGACTTCAGGGTGGACCAGAGGTAGTCCTTGATGTGAGTCTCAGTGAAGTCGTTGGGGATGTTCTCCTTCATCTGAAGGATCCAGCGAAGGACCTCCTGTGCGGCAAGGCCGTGGAGAGGACCAGCCAGGCCCTGGAGACCAGCGCTGTAGCTCAGGAAGGGGTCACTAAGGGCGCTACCGACGAGGTGGGTAGCGTGTGCAGAGACATTGCCACCCTCGTGGTCGCCATGCAGAGCGAGGTACAATCTCAGCAGGTCTTGGAAGCCCTCGTTCTCCTTGCCACCCTTGCCCAGCATTGCTGCGAAGTTGTATGACCAGTCCTGGTTCACGTCAACCTCAGCAGGGAGAGCGCCACCGCCGCGGTAGGCGTTCTGGTAGATCTTGGCCGCAATGGTGGGAAGCTTTGCGAGCAAGGAGATGACATCGTCATACGTCGGCTCCCAGTAGTCTGCCTTGTTCAGGCCATTTTCGTACGCCTTGGCGAACTTGGACTCGTAGTTGAGTGCCGAAACAGCGCATGCAAATTGAGTCATGGGGTGGAGATCCTTGGGGAAATCGTCCAGCATCTTGGAGACAAAGGCTGGGATCGCGGCCTTCTCGGCCAACTCGCGCGATAGCTTGCGGACCTGGGAGGTGGTGGGGACCTCTCCGGTGAGCAGAAGCCAGAACATGGATTCAGGAAGCATTTCAGTGCCGCTGGTGCCCTTGGGAAGTTCGGCCTGGCAGTCCTTGATTGTGCGACCGTGGAAGCGGATGCCCTCGTTGGCGTCGAGAACCGAGCCTTCCCAGACCATGGCTTTCAGACCTCTAGATTTCGCACACATTAGACGCTGTCCAGTGACGCAGGAGGCGGAATCACCAACCTCATACCACCCAGCGTGTTCTCCACCTTGACATCGCCAATTTTCTTGTCTGAATGGGCCTTGACCTTCTTCAAGAGCTCGCGCTTGGCAGGGATAACTTTCGCCAGTGTCTCTTTGAGATCAGGTTCGGATGAAGAGGCATAGCTGCGGGGTTGCACTGCGACATGGTATGAGCGGCCGGGCAGGTACGGGGCGGCAGTTTCATGGCTCACCAGAAGTAATAGGCTTGATGGCAGAGGGCTATCGTCGCGTTAGCAGACGCACCGACTTCTAAGGAGCTGGTTTCACTCGCCCTCACGCCCCTGAGAGCTCTGGAGGCGGTGCGCGCGTTCAATGCCATTGCTATCGAGCGCGTAGATAAAAGTGGCGGGCCCAATTGAGGTTCTGGAGCTCTTTGTGGAAGGCTGAGACTACGTGAGGGCGCGGGTGAAGTGCAGAGATGAAGGGAGACGCGTCGTAGAGCTCGACGGAGATTTTCTGGAGCTAAGGCCTGGGGAGAGGGTGCTGGCTGGAAGAAAGGGTTGCGTCGGCTCAGCAGCTGGGCGGCAGCGTGCGGGGGCCCCAGACCTCGGCCCAGGCAGCTCTGACGTCTCGCCGCCCCACGGCTGTGCGGTCCAGAGGAACGAGCGGGAATGTCAGCTTTTTCTCCGCCGACATCGCCTGGCCTCGCACGCGCCGCCCAGGCCATTGCAACCTCTACCGACCAATCTCGGCGACGGGGATTGCTGCTGCCACGTCTAGGCGCGCTGCTCGCCGGCCTTAGAGACACCCACAGGGCCCGCTCCGCATCCACAGCCGACTCCCGAGGGATCGCCGCGGGAGCGCGACTCGTCCGCCGCTCAACTTAAAGCTTACCTGAGCTCCGTCACCGCAATTGCTCCTGCTCGATTGCGTCCTCCGACCTCTAGCACCCCCAGAATCTGCGCCATGCTCCGGAACGCGTCGCGCGCTCTCTCGCGCCAGAGCCGCCACGCCTCGCGCATCAGCTCCGCACGCCTTCTCCTCCGCCCGCTGTCCACCTGCGCCGTCCGCATGGCCCCGTCCTCTCTGACTTCCGTGTCGCCTCCCGTGTCAACAGCGCTGCCGGCCGATGCCTTCCAGCTGCAGGCCGAGACAAACAAAGCAGGCGACGCCGAGGACGCGCTGTTCAATGCGCAGGTGCAGCAGGTCAAGGAGTGGTGGGCCTCGCCGCGATACAAGGACATCAAGCGGCCATACTTGGCTGAAGATGTTGTGTCCAAGCGCGGTGCGCTTCAGCAAACGTACCCCAGCTCATTGATGGCGCGCAAGCTGTTCAATCTGCTCGAGGAGCGCGCTGCTGAGGGAAAGCCGGTGCATACAAGTGCGTTGATTTCCACTCCCTCAACATGTTCCATCGCTGCGTTTGTTGCCGTGATCCGCTGCTTTTTAGCCTACGTAGACGCTAATAAATCATTGTCCTCCCATAGTGGGTGCCATTGACCCCGTGCAAATGACCCAGCAAGCCCCCAACCAAGAAATCCTATATGTCTCCGGCTGGGCCTGCTCCTCGGTCTTAACAACCACTAATGAGGTGTCGGCTGATTTTGGAGACTACCCGTACAACACCGTCCCCAACCAGGTGCAAAGGTTGTTCAAGGCGCAGCAGCTCCACGACAGGAAGAACTGGGACAACCGCCGGAAGATGACGAAGGAAGAGCGCGCGAAGACTCCCTACATTGACTACATGCGGCCCATCGTCGCGGATGGAGATACTGGGTGAGTTTCCGTAGAATCGCGCTCACAAGTGGGATAAATCAGCTTACCAAGCATACAGCCATGGTGGTCTGTCTGCTGTTATTAAGCTCGCGAAGCTCTTCGCCGAGAACGGGGCTTCCGCAGTGCATTTTGAGGACCAGCTACACGGTGGCAAGAAGTGCGGACATTTGGCTGGTAAGGTCCTCGTTCCTACCGGTGAGCACATCAACCGTCTGGTAGCTGCGCGCTTCCAATGGGATCTGATGGGATGTGAGAACTTGGTCATCGCCCGAACCGACTCGGAGAGCGGGAAGCTGTTGAGCAGCGCTATCGACGTTCGGGACCATGAGTTCATCCTAGGTGTGACTGAGGAGGGTGAGCCTCTTGCGGAGATATTGCAGGAGATGGAGATGAAGGGTGCAAGCGGAGCCGAGATCGACGCGTTTGAGGCGAGCTGGGTCAAGAAGCATAAGCTGGTCACATTCGACGAGGGTAAGCATATTTTGCATCGTTCATGGTCTGGTATACTGACAAGCTTTCAGCTGTCATCGCCCAACTCAAGTCTGAGGCCGCCTCAAAGCACGCCATCGACAGCTACCTCTCCGAAATCGCGGCGAACCCGAACCTGTCTCTCACCAAACGGAGAGCCCTTGCCGACGGCTATGCGAGGAGACCAATCGTATGGTCGGAAAATATCCCTCGCACGCGTGAAGGCTTCTACCACTTTAGGGCGGGTCTCGCCCCGGCAACAAAGCGAGCCATCGAGTTTGCCCCCTATGCGGACTTGTTGTGGCTCGAGACTAAGGAGCCGAGCGTCGAGTTGGCAGCCGGTTTCGCAGAGGAAATCCACAAGGCTGTGCCTGGAAAGAAGCTGGTTTATAACCTCAGTCCTAGCTTTAACTGGATGGCGCATGGCTTCACGGAAGAGACTCTCAAGAGTTTTATCTGGGACCTGGCGAAACACGGGTAAGTCATTCACCATGACTTTGCTTATTATTCAATGTTTACTTACACGTCTATGATATAGCTTCGTCCTACAGCTCATTTCGCTGGCTGGCCTGCACTCAACCGCCACCATCACGAACGAGTTATCTAAGGCGTACAAGGATGAGGGCATGTTGGCATACGTCAACCTCGTCCAGAGGCGTGAGAAGGAGACCGGCTGCGATGTCTTGACACATCAGAAGTGGAGCGGCGCATCCTACATCGATGGTATCCTCGGCCACATCCAGAGCGGATCTAGCGGAAGCAAGAGTATGGGCGAAGGCAACACCGAGACCTGTAAGTGTGATGTCTTTTCGACCACTGAAGATCCTATTCACTAACACGTATCCACAGCATTCTGATTGCTCTAGAAGTGTGTAAGCTGTAAATATTTGTGAACAATGAAAATTGCCAGGCAGAGATGCAAGTTTGACCAAGAGAGCGCAAAGTACTAAAGTCTGCCAACACAAGCCTATGAAGCACTCTATGAACCTTCAAATATCTACTACAGTTCTCAAGACCGCCTTGGCATTTGCGCCATTGCTTTCAACGTCGTCTAAGACGGATATTTTCTTGGGTCTGTTAACACTTCTTTCAGTAAGTGGGTACAGCTTCTACTGTGCAAAAAGCATTCAAGGCTATATCTCAGTCAGGTGCCTTCGTCAGATTTAAGAGTGAGAGCTTCTGTGCAGGTATTCCTGGAGTGTCGCGGGCCCGCAAAGCGCCACTGACCGTCCTTTCTTTCCACCACGACTAGTCTACATATGCTTCATGCCTTCTAGAAGAACTTTGGACTGACTGCAAGCGTGAAATTCTTCTCTTTTAGCGTTCATAGTACCCGTGGTAGCATCTGTATGGGTGTGCTTGTGACTTTTTCGCATATTTGATTACCTACTCCGCGACTAGCCTACACCACTGCCATCATTTATAAAGACCGTTGTACCCTCTTCCTCCACAGTATTAACTCTTCCTCTCCAAACTTACTGCAGAAGCCCACCTAAAGCCCGTACTGGTGCTTTGGCGAGCCTCTTGTCACAGCCGTAGCATTATAACTGCCTGTCTTTGCATACTTTGCATTATAATCCAGCGTCCAGCCGCATCTAGGTTCATCAGATCCCATCAACCGTCACCGGTGCTGCTGCCCAGCATATTCGACATCGAAGATTCTCACCAACACTATCACATACTCACCATCATCTCCCATCTCTTCATCACTGCCACGCCCCACTAACACATCTGTCTTACAGACGAACAAATCTTCGCGACAATGCCGAACCACGCCAGCATTCGGCTCCCAATCAGCTGGAAGATGCGGACACCAGCGAGGACTGAGCGCCCAAGAGCACGCGAGAGGGAATAAAGGAGGAAGAACGGCCTAGATTATAGCTAATGACCACGAATCACTCAAACGCACCTGTAAATGCTGTACATGTGAAGGAATTGGCTGTCTCCCTTGGATGCAGTGACCACATGTCTTTATAAGCAATGACACTTTGACGACTGAGTTTTCCCTTCCAAATAGACAAAGATTCGTGGCCGTACAATGCCTTCAGAAAGCAGCAAAAGAGCTCTCAGAACATGATGGCCCACGTTGCTGTGCTGAAGGAAGCCTGCACTCCAAGGCAAAGATCGAGCGAGCCCCTTCTCCTTGGATAGCTGGTTTCATCGAGGTGGCACAAGCTTCGGCGTACCGGAGCACGAGTCGTCGGTGAGGGACGCGGTGCAGACGGTGACGGCGGGGCCACCGCGGCTGAAGGCAGGTGTGACGAATGGCGATGGGGTTGCGGAGAAGGGAGGCTGCTGCGGTTGACGTTTGGGGCGGCGGGCGGCCAGAGCGAGCCAGCCCTATGCGCTTGCCTAAGTTTAGCCTGCGCGAACCCTGGCACTGGGGCGTGCGCCGGGCGGAAGAGCCTGTTGGGCTGGCGCGGCGCAGTCTGGGCGCCCGAGACCCCGTTGCCGACAGGCGAAAGCGTATTTTCTGTCCAGGGCCTAAAAGAAATCCACCGCCTCCCACCCTTTCGACGGCACACCAGTCGCTTTCCTTTCTGTGTCCCCTCTCCCCTCTTCCCGCGCGAGCAAGCCGTGCGCTTCCTGCCCGCCGTCCTCTCCGCTCCCGCGCGCCCAGCTGCGCCTGCGTGCCGTCTCCGTCGCACCAATCTGCACCGCGCCCGCTGGTCTGTTTCTGCGCCCCCGTCAGCTGCTGCTGCGCAGAGAGCCACGACACCCGGAGCGCCTTTCCTTCGATTCCCCAAGATACCCGGGCCATGCCCCACCACGAGTCGCCTCCCATGGCCGCTGCTGTTGTCGCAAAGACCGCCGACCCCGAAAACGCCGTTCCGCCGACGGCCGACGAAGTTTCCCAAGTCCTGAGCGCCTGCCTTGCCGCCAAGACCTCGCAGGCCTCGCTCGACTCTGCCTACGCGCTCACCGGTCTGCTCGAGAGCTCCGTGGGCTTCCGCGGCCTCAAGGGCTATGGCATACTCGACGAGGTGAAGAAGGCGGCCGCCAACAAGAAGGATGCCGTGAAGAAGGAGGGCTCCATGTTCATCCTGGGCGCCCTCTTCGAGCGCCTGTCCGCGAGCCAGCCACTGAGCGAGGTTGTCTTCCTCCTGCAGGAGGAGACCCTGGTTCCGCTGTGCCTCGACGCTCTAGCCGACAAGAACACCACCATCAAGGAGTCGGCGCAGTACGCTCTCGATGCGCTCTTCAAGAACCTCAGGTCTGAGGCCCTGGTGGATGGTCTGCTCCCTGTTTTGGCCAAGTACCTGAGCAAGTCCACCGGAAAGTGGCAGGGCACTGTCGGCGCTTTCTCGCTGCTCACTCAGATGGCGGACAAGGCGAAGATGGGAATGGGTAGCCTCGAGGAGGAACGGGAGAAGGACGTTCTCCGTGAGGCCATGGGCAAGAAGCTTGCCAGCCTCATCCCCATCGTTGAAGGCGGCATGCACGACCTGAAGGCAGATGTTGCCAAGCAGGCTGTCAAGGCCATGACCTCCCTGTCGACTCTCCTCCAGAACGACGACGTCACGCCCAAGATTCCCCTTCTGATCGAGTCCATGAAGAACCCCTCTGCAGCAAGCACCCAGAAGGCCATCCACGCCCTCTCCATGACTACTTTTGTTGCTGTTGTTACCGCTCCTGTTTTGGCTATGCTTACGCCTCTCTTGGAGCGTTCGCTCAACAACCCTTCGACCAACCAAGAGGTTCTCCGCCAGACTGTCGTGGTTGTCGAGAACTTGACCAAGCTTGTCCACGACCCTGTGGAGGCCAGAAATTTCTTGCCTAAGCTGAAGCCTGGTGTTCAGGGTGTCAAGGATCGCGCTTCTCTTCCCGAAGTCCGTGAGCTTGCTACCCGCGCAATTGAAGTTATCAAGCACGCTATGGGAGAGGATGCCGACGGCACCTCACCTATCGAAAGGACTACCCCGGAGCAAGTCGGTACCGTGCTGGATAAGGAAATCGCTACTAACGGCGGCCTCTTGAACTACCCTGGTGATGCGGACGTCTGGAAGATTGCCCGCAGCTACATCGCGGAGATGGTTGCGGAAGACACCAATCAACGAGCTCTTGAGCGTGTTGTTAAGAGCATCGAGCCTTACATCAGGCCCTTGGTGAACCAGGGCAGCTCCACCACTATTGCGGAGAATGTCCACAGCTACTTCGTCGAGGAGGACGAGCGCAAGTACGGCAAGCCTATTGTTGAGGATGACGGAGAGACCGAGATTGTAAACGCTACTTTCTCTCTTGGCTACGGTGGTATGCTTTTGCTTTCGCACACGAACCTGCGTCTCTTGAAGGGTCACCGTTACGGTCTTTGCGGCCGTAACGGCGCTGGAAAGTCGACTTTGATGAGGAGTATTGCAGAGGGCAAGCTCGAGGGTTTCCCTCCCCAGGACGAGGTCAAGACCTGCTTTGTCGAGCACAACCAGGGCGAGGATGCGGATCTCAGCATTCTTGAGTACATCTCGAACGACCCTAGGTTCAAGGACGAGAGCAAGGAGCGTATTTCGGAGGTTCTCGAGGAGGTCGGCTTCACTGCTGGCCCTAACGGTCGCCAGTCTGAGAACGTTGGCTCGCTTTCTGGTGGTTGGAAGATGAAGCTGGCTCTTGCGCGTGCTATGCTGATGCGCGCCGACGTTTTCCTGCTCGACGAACCGACTAACCACTTGGACGTTGCAAACATCGCTTGGCTTCAGGACTATCTCAAGAACCACACCGAGATCACTAGCTTGATCGTTTCTCACGACTCTGGTTTCCTGGACGAGGTCTGCACTGACATTTATCATTATGAGCAGAAGAAGCTTGTGTGCTACAAGGGCAACCTGGCCGAGTTCGTCAAGCAGAAGCCGGAGGCCAAGAGCTACTACACTCTCTCCAACACCCAGATGCAGTTCAAGTTCCCACCCCCTGGTATTTTGACCGGTGTCAAGTCCAACACTCGCGCAATTCTTCGCATGACTGGATGCTCTTACACCTACCCTGGCTCTTCGAAGGCTTCTCTGAACGATGTCACTTGCTCGCTCACTCTGTCATCCCGTGTCGCCATCATTGGCGCCAACGGTGCTGGCAAGTCTACGCTCATCAAGGTCCTGACTGGCGAAGTCATCCCGCAGACCGGCAAGGTAGAGAAGCACCCTAACCTGCGTATCGGTTACATCAAGCAGCACGCGCTTGAGCACGTCGAGATGCACATGGAGAAGACACCAAATCAGTACCTGCAATGGCGTTACGCCAACGGCGATGACCGCGAGGTTCTCATGAAGCAGACCCGTATTTTGACCGATGAGGACAAGGCCCAGATGGACCAGGAGATTGATATTGGCGACGGCAAGGGGCCCAAGAAGATCGAGGCTCTTATTGGTCGTCAGAAGTACAAGAAGTCCTTCCAGTACGAAGTGTAAGTGTTGTCCTGCATCCACAGTCTAAAGTTGGTTCAGACTAACGAGTCATACAGCAAGTGGGTTGGCTGGTTGCCCAAGTACAATACTATGGTCTCGCGTGAGACCCTGCTTGAGCGCGGATACCAGAAGCTGATCCAGGAGTTCGATGACCACGAGTCTTCCCGCGAGGGTCTGGGTTACCGTCAACTGGAGCCTAAGGTTATTTCGAAGCACTTCGATGACCTCGGACTTGACCCAGAGATTGCCAACCACAACGAGATTGGCGGTCTTTCTGGTGGTCAGAAGGTCAAGGTCGTCATTGCTGTAAGTTGACCCAACACACGATTGAGCCAAGATCAGAGACTAATCTCATCAAATGCAGGGTGCCATGTGGAACAACCCTCATCTTCTGGTCCTCGACGAGCCGACTAACTTCTTGGACCGTGACTCCATGGGTGGTCTTGCGGCCGCCATTCGCGACTACAAGGGCGGTGTCGTCATGATTTCTCACAACGAGGAGTTCGTCGGTGCGCTCTGCCCGGAGCAGTGGCATGTCGCGGACGGTCGTGTCATCCAGAAGGGCAGCTTGGCCGTGAATGCCGGCGCCTTCGAGGACAGCAAGCCTGGCTCGATCGCTTCCTCGGCGGTTCCCAGCACGGCGGCCAGCAGTGCCGCTCCTTCTGCTGTCAACTCCGAGGCCGAGGGTGGTGATATGAAGTTCAAGGCCAAGAAGAAGAAGAAGATGACGCGCGCTCAGCTCAAGGAGCGCGAGGTCCGCAGGCGTCTGAGGCACATCGAGTGGCTGAACAGCCCCAAGGGTACGCCTCACCCGCCTGACACTGATGACGAGGCTTAAGAAATTTGCATATGGGGAGCTCAATGACGTTGGAAATGAGACTCGACGCACGCACAAAAAAGTTTGGGTTCTGCTGTGTTTGTTTTTCTGATGAACATAATCGTGGATGACTGGGGTCTTTTTACTGTTATCTGCTTTGAATGGCGTTATCGACTATAGACGGCTCATGGGACAGTCACGTTTCCTTCGTGGTTAATGAAAGATGAGAAAGACTTCGAGCGTACTAGATAGGTTGGATGAACGGGTCTTTTTAATTTTCATAGATAGACGCATTCGCTATGCATACTAGGGCCTGGGAGAATGATAGAACGGGTTGAATCTGCTTCTGTGTGCTTACAATGCTAAAGTGTTGAAGTGGAGATGGCTTTCGCGTCCGATTCCTGATCCGCCTTGATTAATCGTCGGTGCGGGATGGAGAGGTGGAGAGGGAAGCTGGGGCGCTTGCGTATCGGCACAATTACCTCTGCGCAGCACTAACAGCTATAAGCAGCTCTATCAACCGGTGTTCACATGTCGCCCATGTGAAAGGTATCCCCGCCGAACGGACTGTAACGCCTATCAAATCAGCGGTTCCCATACCCCTCTGCGGAACGCCCGAGGAGCAAGAAGATCGACAACGATCAACACCACCACTGCTGCTTCGCTGCGGCAGCAGCCGCCATCCAACCACACCACCATAAGCCCATGTCTCGCGGAAACGGGCCGCGCGGGGACGCCGTGTCGCTGATAACGGAGGGGGGGCCAACCGGTAAGACGGATACAGCCATCTCGAGGAAAAGCCCGCCCTCTTATCGGAGATGAGCGCTCGGACATGCTATACATAGCGCAGTCACCTGGTCGAGCACACGCAACTTAGCCGCCGAGAGCGGCACAGCTTAGTCGTACGCGGGCAAAAAATGGAGGGAAAAAAAAGAGGAAGGAAGCGCAGACGTCGCACGACGTCCGCGTGAGCAACCAAAAGCCCAGAGGATCGACCCGGCAAAACCGCGATTTTCCCGCTTTCCGCTGCATTGTAGTAGGTGTGGATCATGCGGACGGCTTGGAGCCCCTCGTAAGCGCTGATTCGCGAATGGTCCGATGACATGCCGCAGACGCCATATTGCGAGATTTGCCTCTTTCATTTGCGCGCGCTGTTTTTTGTCAATCGGCGGTGTCTGCTTTGAGGGTGACCGGTTCGGTTATTTGATGGGGCGAGGTCGTGCAGCACGGCGCGGGGTAAGTGAGAAAAAAAAAACGGTGCCGGCGCGCTTTGCGCACCCACCGATCTTCGGAGGGCCAGGCAGGGAAGTTTTCCGTTTGCCTCTTTTAAGAGTCACAATCGCCGAGCAATGAGAACGCCGTCATACATAAGCAGGCACTCGAGTCCCCGGTAATTGGAGAGAGGCAGGTGTCTTTTCCACGTCGTCTTTGCTTGCTTGTGTTTCTTCTGTTTCATGGCAGAGAGTTCAACTTCTGTGTGTTGGTTCAAAAAATAGAGGCTGGTCATCATGAGCGAAACGGACAGAGGAGCGGCGGCAGCGCAAGAGCAAGGAAAGAATGACGGAGAGAAGACGGCGCCCAGCCCCTTTCAGCGGTGGTGGCAGTCGAATAAGGCCTGGGTGCTCGTCCTGACGGCTGAGTGCTTCGGCGCGTGCATGGCGGCGACGGCGAGGCTGCTGGAGGACGACGAGAAGGGCACTGCGATGCATCCAATGCAGGTTTGTTTTCCCGAGAAGAGCTCCCCGGGTGTTTGCTGACCTTGGAACCTCTCTAGATCATCTTCGTGCGAATGGGGTTGACGTGCATCCTCAGCACGATCTATATGCGGGCGACGAACGTGCCGGATTTCCCATGGGGGACGCCGGATGTGAGATGGATGCTTGTAGTCCGAGGTCTGACGGGATTCTTTGGCCTGTCGGCGTTCTACTGTAAGTTCAATATGTCTCATCTCCACGCTTTGGTGAAGTCATTGTTGCTGAACGGACAACAGGGGCGCTCCAATACCTCCCGCTGGCCGAAACAACCGTCATCACTTTCCTGACGCCGATGATGGTCCCCTGGGCATGTGCCCTACTCTTTGGCGAGCCACTCTCGAAGAAAGTCGTGCTCGCCGGCCTCGTCTCGTTCGTGGGTGTCATCATCATCGCGCGGCCGCCATGGCTCTTCCCCAGCCACGAGGAAGAAACGCCGTCCGCGAGCGCGACCCTCCGCACGCTGGCGGTGACGTTCCTGCTGCTCGGGGCCGTCACAGCCACCGTCTCTTACACCATCATCCGCGGCATCGGCTACCGCGCGCACGCCCTCATCAGCGTGAACTACTACGCCTTCATGTCGACGCTCGGCGCGGCCGTCTTCCTCGTGTTCACGCCGAACGTCGGTTTCCGGCTGCCGGCGGACGGGCGCCAGTGGGGGCTGCTGTCTCTGATCGGGTTTTCGGGGTTCTTCCTGCAGTTCCTGCTGACGGCGGGGCTGCAGCACGACAAGAGCGCGGTGGCGACGACCATGATGTACAGCCAGGTGCTGTTCGCGCTGGTCTTTGACAAAGTGCTCTGGGGCAACGTGCCCAGCACGGCCAGCGTCTGCGGCGGCGTGCTCGTGCTGGCCAGCACCATATACGTGGCCCTGTTCGCCGGCTCGTCGTCGGAGGCGCCGGAGAAGGAGAGGCTGCCGGACGAGGAGCGGCCTCTGCTGTCGGGCCGTAGCGCGCGAGACCGGGACGATGCGGAAGGGGCTAATCTGGTGAATGAGTAATGCGGCATGAAACGAGCTGAACCGTGGGAGGAAGAGGTTGCATAAGAGAGCAAAGAGCAAAATTGATCAGAGGCGGCAGACCAGCGGAGGAACAGATTGCCCTGAGCGGCGAGCGTGGTGAGCATGCGACATGGCAAGGGTTACTTTAGGCAGGGGCTTTATTTTGGGGCTAGACACGGGAGAGGTGAGTCTGGTGGCCATTGGTGGTTGAGGGTCCAGACGCACGCCCGAGATCGATCTTCCGTCGGGGGCTTGGATCTCGGCAATATGCAAAATATATTTGAATGTTTCAGCAGTTGCTTTTTCTCGCCTGGATGCACTCGACGCGGGATTCATTGAGCCTGAGTCCTCGGCGGCAGAGCGCGGGTCTTGCCTCGCGTGAAGTCGACGAGGCAGGGCTGCGGGGAGCCGCCACAGCGGCAGCAAGATCTGTATGCGCGAAAGCGCCGGGATCAGCACGGTCAATCCTCGCAGACAGACATGGAGCACAACACGGGCGCTTCGGTTCGGGTGCTGGAGCCGTGCGGCTAGCCAGATGACGGCGTGACGGCTGCACGCCAACCCCGCAATTTCGACGGGGCTGAGATGACGGTGGTGGTCGCCGGTCCGCGGTCTGCAGTCAATCGCACTGAGCTCGCATGGGGCCTGGCTGCGGGCAGCAGACGCCTGTTGAGTCGTCCCCCGTGGTTGTGGCGGCGCTGAAGCCGACGAGGGGAGAGAGAAGCTTCCGGGAGTGGAAGGTGGCCGCGCAGAGGATGCGCATCTCCACCGCCTGGAACCGCAGTCGCCGCCGCCACCACGTCCAGAGCGGCGCCGTGGTTGCGCAGTCGCCAAGCTCGCGCAGGCCGCCACGGCGCAGAGGGACGTTTGGATAGACTCGGCCGGCGCAGGCTGGTGGTGGAGAAGGCCAACGCTCCGCACGTGCAGAGCGTCAAGTCAAGCCGGCGATCGGCCTCGCAGTCCCAATGGAGCAGCGGGTGGTGGCGATCGCTGGGCTCAGCTTGCGCCAGCCAGCCGGCCCGTCACAGATCTCTGCACCCTCGCAGCCCGATAAGCGACCACCGCCACCTGCGCATGAACTTCGCGCAGTCACGGTGCCGGCAGTGCTCCCACCCTCCTCCCTCGCGACCCGGCGTGTCTGCGAGCGCGCCTGGTTGGCTGCGCCTCCCGCTCTCCTTGCGGCCAATCTCCCGCGCAGTCCTCACCCACCGCGCGCCGTGGCCAAGACGCGCTCGCCGCCTGCTGCATCCGACGCCAATCACAGCCCCAGCGACGCCATCTTCAGCTCAAGCCATGCCGCCCAATTGTGACAGCTGCTTGGCCTGCTGCCATGCCTGATCAGGCTCTGGGCCCGCCAACGGCCTCCAGTCGCCGGGTACGAAGGTATTGACCCTTGTACCACTCCAGGTGACTCAGCTTGCAAGACGCCGCCGTGTGGATGCTGGCCAGATGCTGGCCAGATGCTGCGCAGAAGCCGGACAAAGCCACCTGATCGGCCAAACGAGACACGGCTGGGCGGTTGCAGCTCTCGCAAGGAAGGGCCGTGTCCATCCAGGCACCACGCTGGCGGAAACACTCGTGTTACTGCTGGGGACTTCGCTGCTCTGGCGACACTGGTCCCTCTAGCGCTGCTCATGCAGATGACGGCCAAGCCATGGCCACCGGCGCTGGTAGCGGCCGCCTGTGACAGCACTCTGTTGACGCCGGCCAATCTTGCCCGCCTGCATCCGCGCGGAACCTCCACCGGCTATTGATGCCACCAAAATATGCCTATGTCTGTGCCTGTAGCCCGCCTACGTCCTGCGCTGCCGATCGTTCCCTGCCCGGCGGGCCCAGGCGTCGTTTCTTGTTTTAAACCGCTCGTCCAGAGCGTGGCTTTTGACCCGCTAAGGGGTCCCCTCCAACCACCGAGTATCCCGACCCGCTGCTTTGCTGAAAAGAAGCAAGCGCCCGTCTCCAAGCAGTGGCGCCGCTCGGCTTTGTTGAATGTCCATATTAACTGCACGTCTTCTCCGCTGCGCTGTGCCTGTGCCTGGCTGCTCCGCGCAATCATCTTCACTTCGCCGCTACTGCCTCATTCCGTTCGCTCTCTCTTATATCTTAGTCCATCTCCTTCTATTCTACCACCGTCTCACCAACCTCTTTGCGCGGGTCGTGCTCCTCTGACGTCTCACTTTTCTGGTCGTCACCAAGGCTCCGTCGGCCTCCTTTCAGTCCAAGTCTCCGCGCGCTCGCCCACATTACACATCACACACGCATCACAATGGTCTACGCACTCAGTTACAGACGTCCGGGGTCTGTTGGCTCTGGCGCGCCCTCGACGAGCAGCAGCGATGAGAAGAAGAGGTCCATCGACGAGTCGATCACCGGGAGGTCGCAGCACTCTGGAATGTCTCACGGAATCCCAGATGCGCTGTCATTCGATCGGATCGTTGCCGGCGGTACCTGCCCAGTATGTGCCACTGCATCTTTCCGCTCCCCTTGCCGCAGGCGGTCTGTGTCACTTGGTCGCACAGCATTAGCCCCGCCTGTCATATGATATTTTTGACCCGCACCACCCAAGTCAATGCTAACATTACCATCAAAGCCGTGCACACTGCGCGAATTCCTCAACTACCTGAAGTACATTGAGCTTTCGGCCGAGAATCTCCAATTTTTCCTGTGGTTCCGCGATTACGCCAAGCGTTTCGAGGTTCTCCCTGAGAGCGAGAAAGGCTTGTCGCCTGAGTGGACCACCGAGAAGGCTGAGGCTGAGGCACATACAGCCCAGTCGCAGGTCCGCAAGAAGAAAACCAGCCCTAATGCTGCTGCTGTGTTCAAGGGGACCAACTTCTCCGACAACGACCGCGCCAATCCTTTCTGGGACAGTGCCGCACGCACGCCGTCGGAGCACAGCAAGAATGAGACCATGGACGCTGTTTCCGAGCACAGCATATCCGATTGGCAGAAGTCGCTGAGCAACTCCACCGTCAATCATTCTGAGGCAACTAAGGATGCTTTTGAGTCTGCTGGGGAGAGATTCCAGCCTTGTGCGTTTCCCTCTTCCCCTCTTGGATGCGCGTGCATTGATTAATCCGACCCCGCAGTCACCATTCAGCCATACCGTGAGGAGATCTCGAGGATCATTGCGATTTACATTGCCGATGGTGGTGCCCGCCAGCTTAACCTCTCGTCGCGTGAGCGCAGCTCGCTGCTACGCGCTCTTGCCAGCACAACCCACCCCTCGGCTTTCCGTGAGGTCATGATCAGCGTGGAGTGGTCTCTCCGGTGCCAAGCCCACCCGCACTTCATCCGCTGGACTATCTGCAATGGCAACCGGCCTCGCGTCGTTTTCGCTCGTGGGCTCGGCGTCATTACTATCACCGGAGGCATCCTGATGGGCATTCTCATGACTCTCAGCAGCATTGGCCGTGGCTACCGCGCCCTGACTGCCATCCCTCTTGTCATTGGAATTTCCACAATGATCGCCGCCTACAAGGGCATGTGTGTGGTAAGTCGAACAGCTCCGTCGCTGTCCACCGCGCTTTCCTAACCCGCCGAGCAGGTCCTCCACGGTATGCACCACCGCCATCTCCGCCCGTGGGAGTTGTTCACCTCGGATGATGAGCCGTCGCTATACACGGAAATGTCGGACGAGAAGAACAGCTTCGAGGACGAGCCGTGGATTGCCAAGTACGAGAAACGCAACATCATCCGCAAGATCTTCGACCGCGAGGTCTGGATCGAGGAGCCGGCAATGCGTCAGATCCAGGACACTATATTTGTGCAGTCCCTGCTTGGGGCGTTCGTTGCGACCGCCATCATCTGTGCTATCTTCCTGGCTGTGCCTAAGGGCGCCTTCTTCTAATTATATTTGCGCGTTTAGCGTTCTTGAACGCCTGTTCTGCGGCGGGCATGGGACTTGACGTTCATCACAGCCGATAATTGATACCCCTTACTTCTTTTCTTGCTTGGTGGATTACTTGAATCTAGGGATCGTGATGTTGGAAAGTCATTAAACAAAATTGGCGGGCGCTTTGATTCGGAGCTCTTGGTCTCCTTGTTTCGGAACTGACTCAATGTGAGATGGCTTGTGGAAGCGACGTTGGATAATACTTAGTAGGGCTGGTTGAACCCATTATTTGCTTTTGTATAGCTTACTTAGTAAACGTCTTGACTTTGATCGCTATGTTAGGAGCAGTGGCAGTTGTGCGCGCACCTGTGGGCGCCAACTACGTCCCGACTGATGCAACGAGTGCATACTCTCTCGAATAGAGTTCGAGCGGCTGGTGTGCTTCGTGTTGGTGCTAGAAAGCTGGCATTTCCTAGAGAAGAAAAGCGTTCCCGGAGAGATCGGCAGCGCGCAGTGTGTGGGACCCGATCTTGGTCGTCGATCTTGTGAGCCTCCCTCGCTCCAACCAGAGCCCCATCGTCGTCATCGACCGCTCTTCTGATTCTCGAACAGGGCATACAAGAGCCCCATGTCCCTCTCTCCTCCACCCAATCTCGCCATGTCTGCTTCGACAACGCGCACCCGACCTCGACGCCTCTCTTCGTCCTCGTCGCATCACCCGCCGCCCTGACGCCTTGATTCTCGGCACTGAGACGGCACCGAGTTCTCAGACAACTGCTACTAGGCAGCTCCATCGCTCAATTCGAAGCCTGCCTTGCGCCTTGAACAAGCCGAAGGACAGCATCGCCTGGTCGCCGCCGACGCGTCGCCTACCCGACGAATCCCCCGCCCACTACCTCACACTCACGCGTAAAACCGTCAAATTACGCGTTCCCAATGCCTCCATCTCGTCCGTGGACCCTCGTGTCCCCCGCGTCTCGTGGCATTGGGCAAGCGCTCGCGCGACACGTTCTGCAGACGACGAGCGCGCCCGTGGTCGCGACAGCAAGGGGGGATGTGAACAAGGCGCGCGAGGGCATCTTAGACGGTCTCAAAGGGGGCAGCAACGTGGAAGAGCGACTGAAGATGGTCCAAATGGACTTTTGCGGTGAGTGAATTCGCCGCGACCGTTGGATTCGCGGGTAGGTGTCGCAGTGGTGTTGTCGCGACGGCCCTGCCTTGCTCTCTTCGCAGCAGCGACCTCAGCACCACCACCACCCGACAACGCCCGGCCACCAAACAACACCATCCCAATCGACACAGACGCATCAGCAACATGTCCCCACTCCACCCACTCGCCCTCCTCGAGCCCCTCCTCCCTCCCCTCCAAATCAACCCAACTGACGCGTGAGCTGCGCGGTAAACAGACGAACCCTCCATCGCCTCCGCCGCCTCCACCGCCGCCACCCTCTTCCCGCCCTCCTCGCGCTGGCACCTCCACCTCGCGCTCTGCGTCCCGGGCCTGCTCTTCCCGGAGAAGTCGCCGCGGCAGGTGGACGCGGCCGACGCGCTGCTCACGCTGCGCACCAACACGCTCGGCCCGCTGCTCGCCATCAAGCACTTCGCGCCGCTGCTGCCGCGCAAGAGCGCCGAGTTTCACGTCGACGACGCGTATGCCGGCCTCCCGCCCCGCGCCGCCGTCTGGGCCACCATGTCGGCGCGCGTCGGGAGCGTCGCCGACAACGCGCTGGGCGGCTGGTACTCGTACCGCGCGAGCAAGGCCGCCGTCAACCAGCTCACCAAGACGTTTGATAACCACCTGCGGGTGCAGGCGGCCGGGAAGGCGATGGCGGTGGCGCTGCACCCCGGCACGGTGAAGACGGGCTTGAGCAAGGAGTTTTGGGGGAACGTGAAGGAGGAGAAGCTGTTTGAGCCGGAGTGGGCGGCGGAGAGGCTGGTAGAGGTGCTGAGGGCGTTAGATGTGGAGAGGGGGAGGGGGAGGTGTTGGGATTGGAAGGGGGAGGAGGTGCCGCCGTGAAAGGGTGATGGAGAGGTGAGCATGTCGAGTCGCGACATCGTTGTCGTATAGCCCAGTTAGAAAGTCCCCAAACTTCAAGACCTAAATATACTAACTTTACTAAATTTCCACTTTAACGCCAGATCCATCATTCACTACTCTCTTCTAGCAATCGAACATTCATTATAGTGCCCTTGCACTTTCTGGAATTTGCATCATACCGAAGAACCTTTAGATTACCAAATATCTAATCCCATGTTTGACACAGATTCTATCGGCTCCACCGAGGTCATAAAGTGGACATCATCAATCTTAGTTAATGGTTAGAGCTTCTATAACAGCTCCAAGTTGCTGGTCAATAAAAGTGCACAAGTTTAACTGAGAGCTTTTGTCAATAGACCTTTGAAATCCACACTCCAAAGCCAGTATAGGCAGAAAATCGTTTAGGCCAGAGTTGAAGACACACCGTTCTGCTAACTGGCAGGGCTAACACTCCGTCCAGCACTGGTTAGCATAGTCACAATGACAAGCAACTTCAAAGAGAAGAGGGGAGCGGAAGTCACTGGACATCCAAACGCCCATTAACTCTGCGCTTTGGCAGATTCGGGCATCAGGAGGAGTTCACCGGACCGTGACCAGGATGTAGTCCAGAACAGCTTGTAGAGACGGCATCAGGAGTTTGGAGACCCATCATACAGTGCGAACAGGCAACTATCAAGGGCACGCTAGTACTATAACATGAGTAAGTACTCCGGTTGCTTCGGAAGACTAGATTGAAGTTGTTCACTTAGACATCATGCAACAGAAATCAAGATTGGGCAAATGTCCTGTGGACAACAGGCGGGAAAAATCTTCATCTGGACGTGTTGATGATTGCGGGTTTTGTGCGCTGAGAGGATCATGGTACTTACATCTTTGGAATCCAATGGCTGTACTTTACACCGGCAGACGAGGAAGTTGTACTCTTCGCGATGATTATCAAGTATAGAGCGTCGGCCTCCCCATTTCTCTCTCTTCCTCGCAATGATTGCCCTCTCATCATGGAGCTTAGGCAGATTCACGAGACCCTTCGTTTGGATAATGTTTGATTCCGCCAGTTGTGAAAGAGCAAGTCAGCTTTTCGTTTACAGGAAAGTGGTGAGAGCGAGGTCAGTGCTTGCCATGTCACTGATGACGTTGACCATGAGTTAAAGCATGTGTTTACAGTGGTGGAGTATATGCTCCTCAAAGCTCGTGCTGCTCCTGCGGGCACAGGCTCGTTCGACGAAGTTCAGTCACTTGAGGGTCCCATTTCCCACGACCACCTAGCATTTATGGAGATATATGATGTACTTTGACTGGGGATCTGGCATTATCTTCTAGACTCGGCTAATTCAGTCTTGCGGCCTTCTAGTATATCCACAACATCCTTCTCACTCTGCGTGTGTTGCCATATCATCAAGCTAGGCCTTCATCAAAGACCCGCTGGGCACCGAAAGCCGAACTATTTTCTCAATTGGAGACGCACCCGAGAGCACACTCTTCTGAAGCCTTACCTTTGCTCAGTCTCTCCCGAAAACTTCACTTACCTTCAACATACCCCCCTCAGCAACACAACCATGTGCAGGGCAGTTTCCTACCAGTACGATTGCGGAGCCAGCTTCCACAAGATATTCCCCTGCGAACAGAGATGCTTCATATGCATTGCGCCCGAAAACCTGCTCCAGCCCGCCAACGCCGCCCCGCCCTCCGCAAACGCCACCAACGCGAAAGGCGACACGCCAGCAACCAACCCAGCCGGCACCGCCTCCACGTCAGCCGCTGCAACCAACACCGTCAGCGACGCCAACAGCCGCGCCGACAACGCCGACAGCGTCAACTCCAGCGACTCTAACACCACCATCAAACCCCCTGAGCCCAACACCACGACAACCAACCACACCGCCACCACCACCACCTCTCCCACCCCCTCACAGCATACCTCCAACCGCCCCTCACCCCCCGCCCCCGCTCCCACCAG
>RKSS01001203.1:0-17851 GCA_009829855.1 Neofusicoccum kwambonambiense
CGCCGCCAGCAGCACGCGCGCCACGAGCGCGAACCCCGCCGCCGCGCCCGCCGCCCCGCCCAGCACCAGCGACACGCGCGAGAAGTGCCGCCGCGTCCCGTCGATGCCGAACTGGCCGCACCCGTGGTACGCGAGCGCGCCGCGCGGCCCGCGCACGTCGACCGTCGCGCCGACCGGCAGCGCGGCCAGCAGCGGCGTCAGCGCGCCGGCGCGGGCCGTGCGCACCGTGAGGTCGAAGGTGCCGTCGCCGTCGCGCGGGTAGGGCGTCAGGCTGTCGCGGCGGGGGGCGGGGTGCTGCTGGTTGTGGTGGTGCTTGGGTGCCGGCAGGAGGGGTCTCGTCGGCGTGTAGCTGCGGATGAGCATGCGGTCGCGCAGGTGCAGGCCCAGCTGGAGGTGCTGGCAGGTGGCGAGGCCGAGGACGGGCTGCCCGGCCGGCAGGCTGAAGGTGTAGGTGTGCGTGTCCGGGGAGGTTTCGTGCCGCGCGAGGAGGCGGACCGGGACCCAGTGGTGGGGGTGCAGGGTGAGTTGGTCCGGGGAGGCGGGCGGTGAGGTGTGGGCCAAGGCGGCGGCGGTGGCGGTTTGCTTGATGAAGTTGGCGGCCTTTGGGGTCACGACTCCGAGGATGCATTCTGTGGTCTGTGTGAGATGGGTTTCTAACGTGTTGTTACCTGGCTTACCTCTCAGCTTCCGGTAAGCGAATGCGTCGTGGATGCTTTCAAACTCATCACTCGTCTCCTGGTGAACTTTGCCTGCATGGCCTAGCACTGCTGCTTTGCCGCCTGGGTGCCAGGAAAGAACACTCGTGACATCGTATACTTTCCCATCAACGACAATCCAGCAGTCGTCTTCCCTGTCATGCTTCTCGATCTCCTGCCTTGTGAACTGCTTCTGCGGCGTACCGGCTTCCTGCTTGGCTTTTTCGAGCTGGTTGTCCACACTCGACCTCATCCAGCCACCCTTTCCAGTGCCAGGCTCAACCGGGTGCTTGAACGAGATCGATGGTGCGTCCGAATCCTCGCCGTCCGCAATGCTAGGATGGACGACATACCAACTATTGTTCATCATGCCCAACACGTTCCAGCTGGGCTTTTCGGGCTGCGTGTACTTGAACACGTTGAAGCAGCGCACCGTGATGCTCTTTGCACAGAGCAGGTGCGACAGCTCAACGTCGACGTGCCAATGGAGCCACGTCCAGAACTTGTTACCATGTCGGATGGGATAGTCGGGGAACTGGCGGATACAGTAGAGCCACGTCTCCCCACCGTCGAGCGACACTTCGACGCGCTGGACTTCGTGGCCACCGCCATCGTACGCGTAGCCCGCGATGCGATAGCTTTGGCCACTTCGGGCCTTTGTGAGTGCAATTTTCTCTCCTTGTGCGGGCTTGACGATGACAGAGTTGAGAGTCTGCTCGTTGCAGGCGGTGTCCGGGTGATGGAACAGAGCCTCGGCGAATTCGCCGTCCTTCTCCGCCACGAAACTGGGGACAACTCTATTATCCCAGACGTGGTAATGTGAATCGTTTTCCTCCTTGCTGATCCATATTCTTTTGAGCCATTTGATGGACCGTCCGCCAATATATCCAGGGACTATCAAGCGCACTGGGTAGCCATGGTCTGGAGGGAGAGATACATCGTTCATCTCATACGCCAGAATCACGTCGTTTGTTGGGTCCATGACATACTCGTAAGGAAGAGATGTCGCATACTTCCCTTCACTCGGTTCGTCCGCGCCCTCGAAGTTGACCCAGAAGCGCGGCCACCCGCCACGCTGTGTTAAGGACTGCGGGAAACCTGCTGAGAACAGGACATCCCGGAGCAGCGGACCTTTCCAATAGGCACAGCCTATCGCGCCAGCACCCCAGTTGAAGCCTTTGCTCCTCTTGATCATGTTGAGCTCCTTGCGCCTGTTACCGGCACATGCGAGTGCCACTGGGATGTTGATGGAGCTGTATTTGCTCTTCAGCTCATCCATCGACAAGGTCAGCGCCCCGTCCCCGATATCCAGCTTGTGAAACTCCCAGTCCAGGCGCGGGACAGCGCCGTGGTTGCGGACGTAGTGAAGTTCGTTGGGTGTGATGAGCCCTACATCAAAGAGATATGAAAGATGAGCCTCGGCATTCAGGGGATGCTTGCCTGTCAGGCGCACGAGATCCGAGGATCGCGGAAGCCAGTTATCCGGAGTGAATTGGTCTCGCTCATCGATGAATAGTGGCGTGCTTTTATGATGCTGTGGCGAGCTTCCTTTTCCATCGTTGACTCTGAGCAGAGACATGTACTCCTGCTCTTCCTGTAGATTCCTGAGGAGGGCAATCTCCTGCGGCGTATACTTCTGGTGGAGCCTTTCCTGATCCGTTTCTTCGTTGTCGGTCGGTCCGCTCTGTTCGACCCCAGAATCGTAGCCCGAGTCTTCGAATCTTGCATAGGCACAGTGGTGCTTGGTTTCACCCTGTAGCCTCTTCCACTGATGCTCTTGCTGGCTGTCTCTTTGCTTCTCCACGTCTTTCTCCTGTTCTCCATTCTGCCACATTTGGACATCTCCAGGGAAGTCTTTGAAGTTCTTGATCTGGTCTTCGGTCGTGTCAAGAACGACGCGCCACCCAGTTGAGCGGTTCGCAGGTGCAGATGCGCGAAAGTAGAAATCCTACCACGGATCAGCCCCTTGCTTCCACCCGGAGCTCGGCTAGGGGTCCGAGACAGAACAACAGAAATCCGACTTAAGTCATTGTTCGCCTAGAGGCCCCATTGTGTCCCCAGGCATTGGTTTCTCGTACCTTGTGATTCTGCACAACGTCCCGAAAGTTGGTTGGAGCGCCGCTCCTTGCGTCCTTCGGCTCCCGAACGCTTCGCTCAATTTCTTCATCGTGCTGATGGGTGATTCCAGGAGCCCTGTCTTGATCGTCCCTGAAGCCAATGCGATGTTTACGGAGGGCATCCCAGTCAGGCTCCTTGGCAATGTCGGCGGCGGAGGATCCGGGGTGATCCCGCACCTCGACGGACCAGGCAACTGGAGGCATTGTGAACGGATACGGCGAGGCGACAGATGAATTGGTTCGATGGAGATAGGAGCTTCGAAGAAATCGATGAAGATGGCAGGCTCGAGGGGTTCGAAGGAGAGGCTCCCTTTGTTTTGGGACTCCGGATTCTCCATGACGTCAGCCGATGAGCGCGCTAGAAACAGAGGCTCTGTGGTTGAAGCTAAACAGAAGCAGCCCTCGCCCATCCGGACGGGCCCATGGCAACCAATAATGGATGGGGCGACGAGGAAGCCGTCAACAAGCGGATCGAGTTGGAGGCCAGGCGAGCGACTGTCGAGCAGTGATGCGCCATCGCCGCCGTCGCACCCCTCCGCTTGGCGCAGCACGCCGGATTGCGTCGACACGCAGCGCACGCATGCCCGGATGCGGGGGTGTCTGCGATGATGGCGAAGTCGGGTGTTGATGGTGTTGAGTTGCGCAGCGCCGATCTCCCGTTCCCTCGCCAGGCAGTGATGCCGGCGCCTCAGGCACGAACCGCTCACATCCGAAACGGCACCGTCGAACTCCCATCGCAATACACACGACTCGCCGGGCGAGACGGCTCGTATCTGCACAGCCAGCTCCCAGATCTTAGCTCGCTCGCCGGCACGCGCGCAGCAGCCGGACGAGAACCGGAGAGAGCGAGTCTGCATGGATGGCCTGGCTTCTTCCCCGCTCATAGCGACAGCCGCCATCTCCGCTCGTCTCCGCCGACCACAGCCGCCACCATCGCTTGCAATTGGGCCATCCCCGCAATCGTGCTCCGTGCCGCCGCGCGCCATCAGCCGCATATCGCATACGTTGCTCAATCAGGCAGCGGTGGTGACGGCATGCAGTAAAGTCCGAGGCCCGCCACGATGCCGCCGGGTAAACGACATTAGCGGGCACTGACGGCGGCGTGGAGTCCTGATATAATGACTATATTGTCTTCAATCTCCCAGGCCTCTCGCCCGCCTCTCTGCCCGCTTGCTCGCGCCCATTCCTCGCCCGCCCTCCATTCCTGCCCGCGAGCATGCGCTTCACTGGCAAGTCCTTCAGCGCCGCGGCGTCCCTGCTGCTGCTCTGCCCGGCCTCTGCTTCCGCCCAGAATAGCTCCGAGACGTTGCCCGTCGTCGATTTGGGTTACGAGCTGCACCGGGCCATCGAGTTCAACGTATGCGCCCACATCCGGACTTAAGACCCACCCGCTCACGTGCCACCAGGAAACCGGAGCTTACTACAACTTCTCCAATATCCGCTTCGCCGCTCCTCCGGTAGACGACTTGCGCTTTCGTCCGCCCGTTCCGCCGGCATCTGACCGGTCGACCGTGCAAGACGGGTCGGACGGTCCAAAAATCTGCCCCCAGGGTAATCCTGTCTGGACCGATGTTGCGGCCCAGTGGATTCCGCAGTATCTCCTTACCGGCAAGGCACCGAACATCTCACTCGACGCCACCGGCGAGGTAAACGTGACCACGGGGCCGTCGGAAAATGAAGACTGCTTGTTTTTGGATGTGATTGTGCCTCAGAAAATCTACGAGCGCGCAGGCAAGGGCTACGGAGCTCCGGTTCTTGTTTGGATTTATGGTGAGTTTGTGGTTGTGCCCACAGTATGCCAATGACTCATCGTGTTCGCTGACTCGACATGAAGGCGGCGGCTACACTGCCGGTTCAAAGATTAGCTCAGGAGACCCTGCTGGCTTGATTGAGCGCAGTCGGACAAACTCTTCTGACGGCGTTGTTTACGTTGCTCTGAACTACCGTCTTGGAGCGTTTGGATGGCTCGCCGGGCCCACTTATCAGGAGGATGGCACATCAAATCTCGGCCTTCACGACCAGCGCTTAGCTCTCGAGTGGGTTCAGAACAACATTCACCTGTTCGGTGGTGATAAGAACCGTGTTACTGTGTTTGGTGAATCCGCTGGAGGTGGATCCATCATGCATCAGATCACAGCTTTTGGTGGATCGGCTCCGTCACTCTTCCAACAGGCCATTCCTCAATCCCCAGGTTGGCAGCAGTACTCCTCGCTATATGATCAGGAGCAGATTTTCTCCGGTTTCCTGCAGGAGTTGAACGTAAGCACTCTGGACGAAGCTCGGAACAAGTCCTCTGACGAACTTATTGCTGCCAATGCTCGTTATGTGGCCGCCTCTGCGTATGGTTCCTTTACCTTCGGTCCATCTGTGGACGGCAACATTGTGACGCAGGATCCGAAGTATCTGCTCAACCATGGCCAATTTGACAAATCTGTAAAGATTCTTGTCGGCCACAACACCAATGAGGGTCTGCTTTTCACTCCGCCTCTTTACAATGACTCCGACTTCGTTGCGTACATCCAGGCAAGCTACACGAGCGCAAAACCGGCCGTTATCAACTACATCACCGACACACTGTATCCTGCTGTCTACGACGGCTCTTATGGGTACAAGGATGTGGTTGGCCGCGCATCCATGGTTCTGGCCGAGAGCTCTTTCACGTGCAACGCTTTTGCTCTCGACCGCGCCTACAACAACGAGACTTACGCCTACCTGTTTGGCGTGTTCCCCGGCCTGCACGGTCAAGACGTCCCTTACACGTACTACAATCCCGACGCACCATCTATCAGCAGTTACACAGGTACTGCCGCGAACCAGACGGTGGCATTTGCGTTGCAGGACTACATCACCAGTTTTGCAGTCTCGGGGATTCCTGACAGCCCTGTGGATGGACTGCCTGGATTCCCCATTTATGGAGAGGATGCTAAGGTCGTGAGCCTGAACTCGAGTAGCATAAGCGAGGCGATGGATCCCGCCGCGAACGCGCGATGCAAGTGGTGGCAGCTCGGGTTGTACTATTGAGAGAGAGAAAACATGCTTCTATATACAATCGTTCACGAGGTAATGTAACAACTAAGCAGAAATATTTAAACCCTACTCTAAATAATAATTCTCTTCTTACACGTATGAAGGTTTCTTGTTTTGCTCGTGATACGGCCGGAAGGGCAAACCTTTGTTTGGGGCTGAGTTCCCACATGATTATGCCAATAGGTGACAGTGAGCGTTTGTATCTACGAACATCCATCTTGAGCTCACTAAAGTTTTATTTTCGTTGATAAGACGAGCTACCAATCAATCGTGGCTCAATTCAGAGCGTCGCCCATGACCATAAGAGCGCTAATAGAAGTCGAGATTCAGTCCATGAAATGTCTCATACACCTCCCGATACCAGCCGAATGAATCGAATTATGCTGCCGATGCTTAAAGTCATGGTATGCCTGTCAGGCAGCGGAAGAGTTTCCGAAAGTTTAAAAATATGACTTCATCGGACCCCGCAAACCCTTGATATCTCCCGAACCCCATCACCTATTGATAGCAAACGCAGGGAGGTAGTCAACGCAGAACTCATTAGAGATCTATAGCATACTCGCTTTATTTACAACATCATCATGCCGACCAGCGTAAGTCTCCACCGGATCCACCGAACCCTCCTCCATTTTCCTCACACGTGGCTACCGCCTGACCCATCAATCGGCAGAGCCGCGACATCATTCTCTACATCATTGCCGTGTTTCTCCCTCCCGTAGCCGTCGTCGCCAAGCGAGGCTGCGGCGGCCAGGTCCTCATGAACATATTCCTCGACATCATGGGTTGGATCCCAGGCATCTTCCGTGAGCACCCTTCCGCAAAAGTTCCCGAATTGCGTCTCCCACTCTTCCGGAGCATTTCAGAACGAACAGTCCATTCTCTTACTGCGCCCTTCAGATGCCTGGTACATCATAGCCACGACACCGGATAGGCCTAAGAACAGAAGCTCGTACCGCGGCGGGGCGTACGACATGCTGGAGAGGCGGCGGGCTCCAACTCGGTATTGAAGGGGTCTGTTTAGTTCAACTACGTGTGGAGGGATAAGGTATCTGTAAATGACCAAGAGCTATGGTAGTGACAGTGTATCGATGTGGGTGGTCCTTTGATAATATTCCAAGCGCCGAAAGAGAAACTGTAGTGACCCTCACTGTGCTAAAACCAGAAGGCTTCTCGAAATCCCGTCATATGCACAGCCTGACACCGACAGAGACATCGAACAGACAAAACTGACGACTAGAAAAAATTCTTACAATGAAATCCCGTCTATGTCTTCATGTCCAATGCTATATACATGTCTAAAATCCCGTACCATATCACAGTCGCGCAGCGCGCAAACCTCCAACCTCGACCCCGCCCTTACAACTTCCTCAACTTCCTCCTCAGCGCGCCCTGCGCCTCCTTATCCACACCGATGGTGATGTAGCCGACCATGCCTTTGGTGGGGTCGGAGCCGTCGAGCGGCACGATGTCGAGGACGGGGTCGAAGCCGTTCTTGGTCTCCTCGGAGTAGATGGAGTCGACGGCGTTGGTGGTGCGGTTGATGGTGGTGTGGCTGGCGTACGGCTCGAGCGCGACGATCTGCTGCGTCAGGTCCTCGGCCGCGAAGATCTGCCCCGTGCTGATGGTGTCGGACGACGCGACCGTGCCGTTCGCGCGGACGACCCAGTTGTCGTGCACCTGCACGTGGATGTGCACGGTGCGCTCGACGTAGTAGCCGGGGAAGATGGTCTTGATCTCGGTGATGCCGTTCTCGTCGGTGGGCCACTGTAGGAGGGAGAATGTGGTTAGCCAGGGGAGGATGTGGAGGGTTTCGGGGTTTCGGGGTGACGTACCATGCCGCGCAGGAAGGTGGTGTCGTCGGTGTGCAGGTCGAGTTCACCCTGGCCGAGGGTGACGTTGAGCTGCTCGAGCAGCTCTGAGAAGGGGGTGTCCGGGCTCAAGCCCGTGAAGCTGGAGTAGCTGCCGGTGGAGTTGCAGTGCCTGCGGTCTTTATCAGCGCTATGCTAGTGGCAAGCCATGTCTCCCGGTTTCATACCAGACATCAACCAGCACATCGGGCAGCGGCTCGCAGGAGTTGACATCCATGACGCCGATGTCCAGGTACAGCGGCACACCGGGCTCGCCCTCGGTCATGTCCTGACGGAGAGTCTGACTGCGGGGCCAGATGTACGGGCCGGTAGTAACCTCCTCGGTCAAAATGCAAGTATTGTTCTGGAGGACATCGTAGTAGGGCGCCTCGCTCGTGATGGTGTAGGTGGTGTTGGCAGCACGGGCAGCCAGATCACGCTTCGCGTTGCGCTTGGCCCAGCGCTTGCGGTTCATGGAGGCGGCGGCGCCCTCGCAGCGCTTCGACAGGTGCGAGCGACGGGTAAGCTCGGCATAGGAAAGATCGTGGTGGGGGTGGGCGACAACTCCCGAGATCAGGGACGCCCCAAGGGCAAGGAGAAGCGTGGGTTGCATGTTTGCGGATAGACTGGCCAAACGAGCGGCTTGAGAAAGAAAGACTGGAGTGCTGAGAGGCGCAAGCGGTACAGAAGGATCTTCGGAGCCGTACCCGTCACAGCTCTTTATAGGGGCAGCACCGTGGGGTACGCCTTCTTCCCCCAGCCTCATGCCGACGCGACACCCTTCTCGTTCCCGGTGCTTGGAAACCAATCAGCGAGGGCGTAATCACAATCGTCCACGCGTTGTTCAGGTACGGCCGCCGAACATCTTTCCTGATTCTGCCTAAGGCGAGCTCAAACATGGCTCATATCACCTATAATGTTGTTTTTGATCGACGGCAACGATTATGCTTACCGCTGTCGTAGATCTAGAGGCTGTGATTCGCACGTAACTACCGATGCCGGCCCGGGACCCACTGGGGCTTACGAATGTTTCCTTCTTTCGACTTTGCATTGCTTGCGCATTGCTTGCATGCTGTTCTTGCGGGATGCAGCCAAGAAAAGGCCAAGACAATTAGCTGGTTCACGGCCCGAGAGGGCGGAGCTTGGTGTTGAGGCGGCTAGCGACGCGCACGCTGGGTGGCGATGACATTGGATGAGAGCAGCATCGAAGATGAGAACATTATACATTGAAAGACACGCCTTCTGGTGACTGCTGAATGTAGTCGAAATGAAAAAAGATCTAGTCTTTCTTCTCTCTTTTCTGAAGGGGAAGCGGTCGGAGACGAGAAAACGAGAGGAACACAAAACTGTGAAACAGGGCCTCAGTGAGGCTCGGACCTTTTGCTTGGCTCGTCAATGCTTGCCTTGCGACCTGCTGTATACAACACTGCTGTTACGCGTCGCCTTATGCTCAATGAGGACATCGGATCGCAGATCGTGCTCGGATTTGCCGACACCCGGTCCGAAGGACCAATAGGCCAGAACATGTTGGTCATTTCTCCGAAACTCCAGGAAGACATTGGCTACCGCAAGTGAAAGACGGGGTTTTTAGAGGCAGAGAAAGTCCCGAGGCGGGCAAAAGTTACTGAAAGGGGGCATTGTGACACCGGGGAAAGGGCCGATGAAGGCACATGGACGTATGGGTGACCTCTAACATCTTCGCTAAGTACGCGAAAGGCTCTCTGGCACTTCCTGGTCCATATCGAGGGTTTCCGAAACTTCACCTGGAATTCTGGCAGGGCACCGCGGCATATCATCCAGGCGTTTCAGGGACGCACAGGCAAGGTACTTCGAGGAGCGCGTGAGCTTACGCAACTGCTGTTCCGTCCGGTCGACAGGCGAGAAGTCGTATTGCTATATCCGAAGAGCCACGGAAGCCAGTGCTACTTGGATGTGAGGGTCCCGCGGTAAATATTGAGCTGCAATCCGGAAGAGCTTCCTTGCCTGCTCTGTCTCGTCCATGGCTTTGCAGGCTAGGCCGGTCCGATAGTATATCTTTCCCATCTCGTTCGCCGCAGCAAAGCCCAGCATGGGCTCGTCGTCGTCGTCATTTTCGATACCCATGCCCTCGCGCATAAGCTGGATGCTGCGCATACCCCAGAACTTTGCCATTTGGTAATTCTCCATCTTCAAATAGGTCAACGTCGTGTTTGCGACCAGTTTAACCCGCAAAACCAGACGCACGAGTTGACCGTACTGCGATTCGAACTGCTCAGAATGAAGGTGGGTTTCGAAGAAAGCGTTCCCCCAGATTGACCGACGCTTGCCCGCTACTACAATGTGCATGGCCAAGAAGGCCTCCTCGTACAGGTGGAGAGCCTCAACGAATCGGTTCTTCTGAAGGGCGGCATTTCCCTCATCCTTTAACCGTGTTGCCTCGGCCAAGCACTCGTCGGCTGTTTTGTACGGCACGGCTTGGGCGTCGCGCAGGGACTCCTCTATGGACTTGTCACCTTGGCCCTCTATGCGCAACTCGTGGAGATTTTTGATCTCGCCGAACGGCTCTAATATCTTCCGCTTCAGGGAGGCCGGTAAGGGCTTCTCGACGCCGTCCGCCGGGAACGGATCTTGCAGGGTCAGCGTGAGGCGCAGATGGGAATTGAGCCCGGGGTGGCTCAGGTCTGAGTAGTACCACATCCTGCAGAAGTCCTGCAGGTGCTCTACCAAAATGACCATGTGGTGTGTGTCGCCCTCGCCAAAGACGTATTGGTATGCCTCGATGTAGACGCGCAGGTGCACCTTGTTGAAGGCGGCAGCATGGGGGCCGGAGGCGATGATGGGCACGCGGCCCTCGTCGGAGATGTGCTGCTTCGCTTCGGGCCATGGAGTCTCGATGCGGGCAAATGTGTTGAGGCGGCGGAAGACGTCGCGGGCTTCGTGGTGGATCTGGCGATTGACGCGCAGCAGTCGCAGGTCGTACTTGTAGTCGACGTAATCGTCGGGACGTTCGACGCGGAAGACGTGCGGGGCGAGGAGGTGGGCATATATCTCGTCGCGCAGTTCGCGCGGGAGGCGGAACAAAGGAGACGCGCCGGGATCTGCGTCCTGCACAGACATGGCGAAGGGTGTGGCGTGAGCGGGACTGTGGTTGCTGTGGAAGTTGGGGAGCGCGACAACGGCAGGCGAGTGCCCCGGCGCACCTATGATGCCACTGACGGCGATAAGACGGAGCCAAGCGAGCCCGGACCCGGCCACTTCTTTTTGCGTCTCCGTAACGCCTACTCTGCTACGTAACCGTCGCACACTCTTAACCTTTGCGATCTACAGCTCCACCGCGTGCCAGTCTTGCTTGAATACCCGGTGTTGGGGTTCTATCAAGTTGCGCTAACAAACCCTAACGCGAGGCCGGCTGCCTTCCTTCAAAATAATGTGGCCGCCAGCATCTCCACCAGGCACCTTTCTTCCGTTCTTCATCCTTGCCCTCAAATCTATATAGCCGTCGTATGGCTGAAAATCTTCCTCTAGACTATCGTAGTGTTGTTTCACGCAATTTTGGCGTGTTTCTGCCTTTTTTTGGTGCTGGCGGGACATTACCTCCACAATAGAGAAGCCTATGAATACGATCTGACGTTCATGCTATTGGCGGACTCTTTGGCACCGCTCTACAAGCAGTAGCAATGGGATAGCACAATAGCATAGTCACACTATTTCTGAAGCCAAAGGCTGATCCTGATGTACAGGGAGGGAGATACGGAAATGCCATCACGGCGGCACGCGTGTTTGGGCATGAGGACATGGCACGAACATTACGAATGTGACAAACAAGGTCCATTACAGAGGCAGATGTCACGAGCTCTAGACTCGACTATTCATCTACGAGAGACATGCTTGAAACAAGATTAGACAATATATCGATACGGAAGAAACCAAATACACTGTCTGAGGAGATACTCTCGTAAATCCCCCGAATCGTCAAAGATGCCATGGCCTCTATACGAAAAATTAGACAAATTATCCTCCGGAACAATTCCCTTTACATCGTACAGGACGGGAATCAAAAGGCCAAGCAGATCATGCAAATGGATGCCATCTACAGCTCCATGTGGCTCACTCTTGCATTCATTTTGAACGCCCATGCTGATCACAGTCTTTCTGTTATTTCCTAAGAATCTCATGGACCAGCAAGAACACATGAGACGGTTGATGGATTGGACATCCATCTTCATGGTCGAGATTAGGGTACAGACTTTTCGGAGGTTAAAGAGGTGCATATATCACGATCACACTTGATGACAGAACCTCCAGGCCCCAAAATCTAAACGGAAGGTTTGCCATATGAGAAATGCACGTGGACTTTCTAGGAGTGACTTTTCCAGAAAGAATATGGAGTGGGCCATGACACACTATTTGAGCTCCGAGAGTCATCTTTCAATAAGGACCGTTTCCTCCAATATGCGTCCTTGGTAGAACAATACTCACGATGGCAGATATTCAGGACAGACGACGTGTTGAACGCTTTTTCAGAACACATCGCAGTTCTCAGACAGAACTGAGCTACCAAATTCACCTGCAGTATTCCATTGCTATTTTTTTTTTTTTTCACAAAGCATTGCTTTGGCTTCCTAACTCTACAGATTTCGTCTGCCGTAATTTTCAGCCCGGCCTTGGGCTGGCTGGCAGGGCGGAATGCGGTATTTTCATGAAGACCCCAGATTCAGTTCTAGAGTCAGGGATGCGATGACGTTTTCGGTCAACGACTAGTTCTCCGTTAGACTGAATGATTTCTCAGCCAATGAATTCCTGCATGGTGGCAATCCTAGTCAAGCCACATTGATCCTAGGCCAGCAGAATACGGTTCGCCTACATTTTCGTACATCATCCGTGCTATCGAACTGGCAAAAGTACGACGCCGCACTATTACTAGTGCGTGCTAATATGCCTTATATGCTGACACGTGCCTACAAAAAGCTTCAGGTTCCTACATTCATAAAATCACAAGTGGGGCGCCAGATCGAGATGGGAAGTTCCGCAGAATAATTCCATTTTTCTTTCTAGCATTTCTTGAAGATTTCACCAAAGGGCGAGGATCTTATGAGGATTCCTTAGCTCGATGTGATCTTGTCAAGATCTCCAATTTGAGGACTCGAGTATATAGATCAGTGATACAAGGACAATCGAAGCCTTTCACCCTGCAGAATTCGAAATAAGCTCAGGTAAGCGGGCTATCGCCAATGTTCTGCTTATTCTTTGAGACCCTGAGAGTCACTGTGCGGAGCGCCTTGCTTTGAGGCTTCTTCACGAACAGACTTGGCATGGGTATGCAGCAAGCATATGTTCTATTGGCACAGTACGTTGTATGGCAGGCTAGTGTTCGAAGTGGGGTCATGACAGTCTTATTTGCTGTTAGGATGGAGCTCCATGCAACCGGAGTCGCAAAGGGAGGAAGAGAAGCCGTGTAAACCGTGCGCGATTCGCCAGTTTAGCCATTGTAAGCCACAGTTCACATTTGGCCCACTCGAGCTCTGTAAGGCACCACATAGCACACAAACAGGTTGGCAGGAAATGCGTCATGTACGTAGGCCTGGCTCTTTAGCTGGTTCTTGGACTTATGTGGTCAGGTGAACACACGGCAAACTCCAGATGGTGTCTGCGGAGGAGTAAGTCTAGGCTGCAGCACACTCGATAGGCGTCAGGGCAAAGCTCCCACTATTGCCATGCCTTCTTCCTGCGATTCGCTGTCTTGCGCTTGGCATTCTATCTTTCGACTCAGCGACCGGACCTCTCCGGCCATTCACGGCGCAATGGCTTCTTTTCGCACGCGGCACGGACAGCGCACCGCCGCACCGGGACAACTCATCCGCGGAGGCATGGCCTGTCAACTGATCCTTTTAAATCCGAAAAAATAAAAAAAACAAATTAATCATGCGGAAATCCTGACGGGAACAAAGCAAATCACCGCATCTCCTCCGCCAGCATGTCGTCACCCGCCGCTCCGAGCCCCCCAGGCGCCGCCGACCCGTCACCCGCCGACAACGCCGCCCACCAGGCGTCCACGGTCATCGAGGTCGACGACGACGACGGCGATGCCGGCAGCGCCGCGGGCTACGCCTCGGACGCGTCGTCGCGCGACTCGGCGTCGCTGAGCTCGAGCGTGCGGGACCACGCGTTCGAGTTCGGGCGGCGCTACCACCGGTACCAGGAGGGCAAATACGCGTTCCCGAACGACGAGCCGGAGCAGGAGAGGTGGGTGCTGTGGGGGACGCCGAGGTTGAATTGCACGTCGTGGAGTCCGGGGCTGATTCGTATGTGTGCGCCCCAGAGAGGACATGAAGCATGCGGCCATCGTCACCGCCATGGGGGATCGTCTGCACTACGCCCCGATCCGAGACCGGCCGGAGAACATCCTGGATCTCGGTACCGGCACGGGGATTTGGGTTGTCGAGAGTCAGTCTCCCTCCCCATCCCGAGCTGCTGGGAAAAAGAAACCTTGTCTGACGATGGCGGCCAGTGGGAGAGCAGTACCCGAGCGCCATCGTGCAGGGCGTTGACCTAAGTCCCATCCAGCCGTCCTGGGTGCCGCCGAACGTCAAGTTCGTGGTCGACGACGCCGAGGCGCCCTGGGTGTACCCCGAGAACCACTTCGACCTCGTGCACGCCCGGCACACCGTCCAGGCGTTCCGGGATTACCTGGGCGTGCTCAAACAAGCCCACAGGCAAGCCCTCCCCCCAGCGCTCGTGTCGCTCGCTCTGCTCGCTGACGAACGCGTGCCAGGCACATCCGTCCCGGCGGCTGGGTCGAGCTGCACGAGATGAACTACGTGCCGCGCTGCGACGACGGCTCCATGCCGGCCGACTACCAGTTCGCCCGGATGCTGGAGCTCGTCGGGCAGGGGCTGGCCGCCATGTCGATCAACCTCAACGGCGTGCACAGCATCAAGGCACAGCTGCAGGAAGCCGGCTTCGTCGACGTCCGGGAGCGCGTGTTCAAGGTGCCGCTCGGCCCGTGGCCCAAGGACAGGCTCCTGAAGAAGGTGGGGCGGTACTACCAGGCGATTGCGATGGACGGGCTGCAGGCCATCGCGCTGCGGCCGATCTGCAAGGGCTTGGGTTGGATGCCGGAGGAGGTCGAGGTGTTCCTGGCGGGCGTCAGGAAGCACCTGATGGACTCGTCCATCCACGCGTACCAGACGCTGCACGTGATTTACGCCCAGAAGCCCGAGGCAACCTGACAGCCAGGGCAGGCTGGGCCAACTCACTACGGATAGACAATACGTGTACTCAGAGCTTGCAGACAAAGAAGAAGCATTGCTTTTGTGTCAGAACCCAACACCGCTATACGATACGCTAACAAACAAAACCTCCCAGTTCATGCAAAACCGACGTTGCCGTCACACAAGTCTACAAACAAATCAAACAATCCCAACCGTGCTCGACGCCCCATCCGCCTCGCCCTCATCCACCGTCGTGCTCCCCGTATCCGGCCTCGCCCACCGCCTGGCCGCGGCGTCGTTCCTGCTCGCCTGGCGCGCCAGCAGGAACCCGTCCAGGTCGGGGTCGCCGGTCAGGCCGGTGAAGCCGGCGAACTCGGCCAGGTCGGTCAGATCGGTGTCGACCGAGTCGCGGGCGGCGGCGACGGAGACGCGCGCGCTCTTGCGCCACGCGAACGAGAGCGACAGCTGCGCGCGCAGCGAGGGACACGCGCAAGTCGACGCGGCCGACAGCGCGACGCTGAGGTCCGAGCGCCGCGGGGCCCGGAACAGGTGCAGCGTGCTGGCCAGCCGGGTGAAGAGCGGGCCCAGCGCGGGGGCGCACGCGCACGCGATGCTGGTGTTGAGCTCGATGGCGCTCCAGATGCAGAGGGGGGTGATGGCGTGGGTGAAGTCGGAGGAGGCGTTGTGCAGGTCGGTCAGCGCGCGGAGGCGGATGATCGAGGTGGTGGTGGCGCTGTGGGGGAGAAAAAAGCACGGTTAGGATCGCGCGTGGTACTTTGGTTGGTGTGAAGGGGAGGGATGGCATATACCGCGTGCGGTATATGCTCGGCGCACACGTTTGACATATACTTCAGATGGTATATGCTTGTTTACACAGAAGAAAGAGAGGGACATATGCATCGGGCGGCATATGTCCGCGTATCCAAATGATCCAAATATCCGAAAATTGGTAGTACTCACAGTAGTCCGAGAGCGAAGACAGCCATAAGTCCACGCTTCTGACGGGTGGTGAGGCGAAGGCGCCGGAGGACCGGCAGCGGAAGTAGGGTTACAAGGATGTCCAAGGCGATATTGATGGCCGCGTTGGCATAAAGGAAAGGAAGCTGGTTGATGCAATGACCGCCCGGGATGGTCTGGTCCCACATGTACGCCAGTGGGTGGCAGGTAAGGAGCGCGCTGACGAAGGTCCAAATCCCGAAGACGGCGACGAAGGCCAGGAGGCAGAGAATGGAGGTCCGCACGCGCGGAATTTTGAAGATGCGGAGCATCTGCAGCAGGGCCGAGACTTTGACAAGGCAAAGAGAGGCGTAGTAGGGGAAGAGCGCTGCCCAGGTCATCCGGACATTGACATTCCAGTATGCAGGTGGTATGGAGGCAAGGTGCTGCCCCAACCCGTAGGAGATTTCTGCAGGGAAGAGCAAAGTCAGTCTCGCGGCTCAGACAGGCGGGTGTGTACTAGAGAACGTGTTGTTTTTGCTTACGAAAAGACCAAAGTAAAGACAGTCCGAGGGACGAAAACATGGCCAGGACAATGGTGAGATCATCCCACCCGAGGCTCCTTACAATGAACGTGCGGGTGTGCATCCGGAGCGTCACCGTGGCCAAGGCCAATGTCGAAAAAATCCATGTCGCGAGTCGAATAGTCTCCGGACCAGGTGGAGGAAGCATCGTCGCTGTGGCCACCGGCGGCTCGCAACCAGTAGCGGATGGTCGTCACGCGCGACGAGAGCTTCGAGAGGAAGCGGGCCATGAAGGCAGCGGTGGGTGCAGACCGGGTCTCTACGGCGTCGACTCCAGGCGGAAGGAAAGCAGCGAGACACGGGTGTATCTCAGCAAACAGACAGGCGGGTTCCGGCGTGCTGGGAAGGAAGAGGGGGACGAGCGTCGAGAACTGCGGCGGGGACCCTGACGTGGACGGGAGCACGGCGGGTAGAAATAACAACAGAGGCTGCGGTGGTCCCGAGAGGAGGCCTGTAGCCAACAAGCCACATGGGGCAGGGTCGTCAGCTCTTTCTCACATTGGGCGTCAACCGCGTGGATGGCGTGCCGCACGGCAGACGGGGCGACGGCCTGACGGCGACGCTACAGGCGGGCTGGGCGAGGCACCTGGATCCTGTAACCGTCGCGGCCGGCACACGGGCTGCGAAGGGCAAGGACCGGCGGCGTTCGTCTCTTGGGCACGAAGCCATGGAGTCGGGCCTTCGCACACGCCCGTCCAGCGACCTGCCACCGGCGCGTTGCCGCATCGAGCCGCGTCCACGCCGCATGGGGTAGTGCCTGGAGATCATCCGGCCTTCCACCCGCGTGCCCGCCAAGCACGGATCGACGTCGCGCGCCGGGGTCGCTGCATAGCGGCGAAGTTTTTTGCGTTGCTTCTGCCCGACGTCGCGTCTGCGGAGCGGGGAAGGATTCGCTGCGCGCCGGTGGCTCCAGGCGCCGTCCAGACCGCCGCACATCTTAGAGCGGGGGATTGGGTGTCAACGAGGCACACGCTGCACGCACTGCGTACTTATCTCCTCCAGCACGCCTGCACTCCACGCACACGCCCGCCCATCACCCCAATCGTGCCTCGGATGTGCCTGATCACACAATCTCGCGCATCGGCGCCTGGGATCGCGATCCCGCCACAGCACGAGTGACGCGACGGGCGCGACGGGCTCGACGTCGGCACAACCAACTGCGCCGCGACCCAACGCGAGTGGCGGAACCGCAATCGTGCTGCCGTCGCAGCTCCCCAGCTCCCCAGCTCCCCAGCTCCCCTGCTGCCCTCGCCGGCTGCGCACACGCGAGCGAATAGGCGAGCGTTCCGCAAGCCCCCCGCCCAGCAACTCTCCCCTCCCCTGCATATAGGTGGTGATGAGAACGCCGATCCTTCGTCCCCTCCCATCATCTCCCTCTCGCCCACCCTCGCCGCCGCTCCAATCAGACCGCCCAGCGCCCTTCAGCTGAGAGACCTCGATCTCCTTCTCCCCTCC
>RKSS01001203.1:17945-31866 GCA_009829855.1 Neofusicoccum kwambonambiense
CCGCCCAGCAGCCGTCGCCCGCCGAGGACCCTTTTTTTTAGTGTCAGTTTTTTTCTCACGACAGCCGCGAGCCCGCCGCCCGGCCAAACGCCCCGCCCGGCCCTTCCGCCCGCCGCCCGAGCGCTGCAAGTACTATGCCGCTCTGCTTCTCGCCGCTCGCACCCTCGCCGCCGCCGCCCGTTGCTCGCTCGACCGCCCGTAGCCACCCGTCCCTCGCCCTCCGGTCCATCGCACCCACCACCCGGCCCTTGGCCCACATGGCAGGGCGTCCGCGCCGGCGCAGCGGCAGGGCAGCAACTAGGCGCCATGGCGCGCCGCACAACCACCGCAGATGATGCCGTGCCGTCCACCACCAACTAACCCACCCAGCTACCAGAAGCACTCGCGCTCGGGATGTGGGGCGTCCTCCCTTCGCTCCACTTCCCTCGATTCCGACGCAGATTCGCCCCGTCGCCGCCACTGCCGTGCCGGGCGGCGAGGCGGGCGGCCAACGAGAGCGCAGGCGGGCGAGCTGCGGACCTCCTTTCGGCGGCGTCATGTTTTTCCTTTCGGTTCTCGTTTCTGGTCGTCGGCGCGTGTCGTCTAGCCTGGTTCTAGCGCTCCGGGGATGGGAGGGAGGAGGTGGAGGAGGCGGCGTCTTCGGTTCGTGGTGGCTGTGGAGGGTGGGCTGTTTTGGACGTCTCCCCCGCATCATCTCGGCAAGCCGACGGGCGCCCGCAGGGCGAGTGCTTTGCTTTTTGAGCGGTCCAGCCTCACCGCGGCCGCCTCGTCGTCGTCGTCGTCGACGACAGTGTTGCGCGCAGCGGGGATTGAGGCGGGCGTCGTCCGCAATCCGCATGCACGGCGCGCGGAAAACGTGGCTTGGCCCTGGGCCCCGACTAGCGCATGGAAGGCGCGTGGAAGGACGGCAGGCGGGGGCCCAACACGGGACGCACTTTCGCCGGGTCCCTCGCCCCGTCAGGTGGCGGCTGAGGGGTGGGTGACGCGGCGGAGGCCTCCTCGGGACGCCTTCGGCCCGGCCGTGCTGTCCTGAGCTGCCCTATCAGCGTCTCGAGGGTCGCTTCGTCTGCGTTCGCCCAAACACCTGGCTGATGCCCTTGCCTTTCTGCTGCGGGTTCGTCTGGCTTGCCTCCTGCCTCTCTCGTCTGGGGTCGTCGCCCTGCGGCTGCGACGGTCCGACTCCAGCTGAAGGCTCGCGAGGTTGACGCGGCGCGGCAAGAGGCTTGCATGTGGTGAGGCTGGCGGGCGGACGAGCGAGCTGGGTAGCAGGCCCACGACATGTGTCCGCGCGCCGGTGTTTGGCGTTGCGGAAGAATGGGGCTGCGGGGTTGCGTTGGCGGGAAAGCAGGTTTGCGTGTTGGGAGAACGTGTGTGCTGCTGTGTAGTAGTGTGCTCAACGCCGCTGGATTCAGATGTGGGAGTCGTGGAGCGCGCTCTGGCTTGCCATCCGCGGTAGCCGCCCCAGCTATCCTATGCGTGCCATTGGTCTAGCCTTGCCGATGGGGGTTGTTGACGCCCCCTCGGACGCGAAGCTCCGTGATGAAGACAGGAGGTTGCTAAGTTTGGAGGATGTGTGGGAGAGCCGAGCTCAGGGACATACGGAGCATTGTCGCGGCCGACGGCCGCTTCCAACATCTAGCACTGCATAGGGAGTGGGAGCTTTCGCCCCGATAGCTTTGTCACATGCAGTGAGCGACCTCTGCATCAGGACGACTGCTTCAACTACCCACGACTTGGCACTGGCCGGGCTCGACTCGTCCTATTGAAAGGGCCCATGCTCCTCGCGGTAGCCTTCAGCTGTGGCATCCTCCTTTATGAGCGTAATACTCATTCCATTATCTCCCGCGGCACGTAGCGGGGTAGGATCCGTTGCAGCCACACGCGCCTTCGGCGACGATAGCGTGTTGTTCGTACGGAAGCGAAGGATGCGTAGCCTGACGCCGCTGAGTGGGCGGGAGATTGTTGAGCCGGGGAAGGGGTCTCTGCCATCCGCGAAGAAGGAATCGTGCTCGGACGTAGCACTATTGCTATAAATGTCCGATTGTCGCGGCTGAGAATTAGACTTTTTGATAACCTGCGGCGGAAGTCCGGGAGGATGATGGATTAGCGAAGGGTCATGCAGCCTATTGGCCTGGATGCTGTGCTGGGTCAGTGGGGGGAGCTGTGCACGTGTCGATCGTATGCGATAGATCAAAACTGACGCGAACTGATAATCCTCCGAGCATTGTGTGGCGCCAGGGGGCTGTCTCGATGGTCGGTGGCGATGCTTTGGGGGCTATGCGGAGTTGTGGGTGGCTTGGAGCTGGCGAAGGAGAGAAAAAGAAAGAAGCCAAGCACTATTGTGAAACAGTTGAATTTTGTATGCTCATGGCTACTTTTGTACTCAAATGCAAACGATAAGAAACGTAGAGGATCATAGGAAGGATATGATGACTGGTATGTGACAAAAGAAATACTGAGTGAAAGCTTCGTAGCTCTCGTGATCTCTTGCAGGAGAAAGGGAAAAGGTAGCCGTGTCGACAGTATTACAATCCTGGTACTTATTGGGTAAAAGCAAAATCGATGATTAAAGATGGTAGAGTAGACAAAAGAGGGAACCATGCGAAGAAGAAATGGCCTCGATGGAGGCATTGCGGCGCGCGCTGCGCGGGGTTGCGGTGAGCAAGCGAAGGCCATCCCCCTTTCCTTTAAGTGGGATCTGCGGCGCAACGTTGGAGTGTTGCACGCCTTGTTGTAACGTCGCTTCCTAACCGCGCAAAGAAAAGCAAATGAAACAAGCGAATGGAGTTTTTATGCAATGGTAGGAGCGGTGCGGAGCGATCGTCTGCCAATGCGTTTGAGCTGGGGTGTTCATGTCCTCAATGACCGAACGTCGGAGGGAAGTTGTGCTGGTGGCCTGTGTCGATGCTCGTGCATTGTGGACTTCATATAACCCGGCTATAATCGTCGACGGATGGTGCTGCTTATTGATAGTGTTGCCAGCTTCGCATCGAGAGAACCGGCCTCCTCCAATCCCCGACTATAGCTGAGGACTGCCGGAGTCTTTCAGTTATTGGTCGAACTGGAGAGCGAGGAGCCAGAAAGCCAAACAGAGCCTTCCTCAAGTAGCTAGGAGCTTGTTCTCGAAGTCGGCAAGGTCTCAGACCTCTCGTGGGAATAGCTTGTCGTTATTTCCTCAATTTCTTCAGCGCTGACGGCGAGCGGGCACGCTGTCGCCAAGGAACTCCTCGATGGAGCGCACGTAGAAACCCTTCGGGGAAGTGTGGGCACAGTCAAAGCTGAACCCGCCCGATTTGTCGTAGCCTCCGGGAGATGACGCACGCTCGCTGTCCACACTGCGCTTTGGCATTGAGTCGGAAATGTCAAGAACCGTTGTTCGGATGCCATTTCTCGTGGTGTGGCTTGTAGAAGGCCTCGAAGTCCATGAGGACTGCTTCTTCAAAGTCTTTGTGCCAATGGAGGACGGCGTAGAAAAGAAAGACGAGCTCGAAGAGCCAAAGGAGGAGGTTGTGGAGCTGGTAGATGGTCGAGGCTCATAAGCGAAAGCAGTTGTGGCGGTGGGCTTCGGCCACACCCTCTTCGGGACGGTGATGGGAGACGGGACGGCAATTGGGGGAGACGGAGAGTTGGATCTCCTAAGAGCGAGCGTGCCAATGGAAGGCATGGTGGTGGACGTCTAGTCGAAGCTTGAAAGGAAGGACAGTGGTGGTTGGAAGGAAGGACAGAGGTCGGGAGGTTGGCGACAGCCACAGGCAGGTTCAAGCCACAGCGAGGGTCTTCAGAGAGGTCTGATGGTCAGTATTTCGCTTCCAATGTGGCTGCTGAGCCTTACATCTAATAGCGAGCGCCTCAGTCACAGCCACAGCCACATCACAAAAATAGGTCGGCAGTAGGGCTGAAACGCTGCGAGGTGAGGGTTGGGGCGCGTAGGGCTGAGATTTCACACGGCAAGGAGCGCATTCTGGGTCTTCGAGGGCGCACTGCCCGCTATAACGTCCTTCAGGCGGTCCACAGCAGCGGTGTGAAACGGCAGGGCTGAGGATGTGACGGCATTGTGAGGGTGCAGATGGCAATGATAGGCCTCGTGTAGACGGGGATGCCTGGATCCGATACCGTGAAGCGTGACATCAGAGGCAGGGAAGAGTCGAAACGAGAGAGTGCAATTCAGTCGGCGAGCTCAGAGTTGCCCGAATAGGCGCACCGGCGGCCGTGCCGACTGGAACAGGCATGGATCTGGCGAGCGGAGTGGATCCGAGAGGTCGTATTCACCAGCCCAAGGCACCTCAGCCACACGCCAAGGACGCTGCAAGCGGCTGCGAGATGGGATTTTGTGGCACGTGGATGGAGGACACGAGAACGGGTCGGCACGAGGGAGAGTTGGGCAGGCGGGCACCCGGGACTGCCGACAAGAGCGCTGAGGATAAAAGTGGTCTACGGCGCAGCAGCGGAAAGAACGGAAGCCCGCCCAGCGTCGTCTGGCCGCAGCATCCGCAGCGAGCGGGCAGGGCGTGTGGGCGCTGAGTAAGGCAAGACATGTTCTGGCCGTGTCACTTCCAGACCGTTGAACCTTCTCTGGCCTCCGAATCAGCAATCAGGTGAGACAAGCAGAAAACGTCCGTCGAGGAAATGAGTGCGGACGCCACCGCAGACTGCAAGACATTGGCAAGCCAGAAGAGCTCGGAACAAGAGGGCAGCCTCGGGAGCGTCCATCCGCGGCGAATGGCCGGCAGTCACGGCGGCAGTCGAGCGGGCGGTGCGCAGCAGGCGGTGCTGGTGCGCCGCGGCCACGAGGGTTCGACTGCGGTCTCGATGTGCCTGGCAGATGGGAGCGGTGATGGCGCAGATGGCGCGCTGGGCTGACCGGCGGCTGATCGCGCGGCGGGAGCGAGCAGCATCTCCAGCGGCGGGCGCTGGGAGGGAGCCGCAGGATCATTAGAAGATACGAGAGCGGTGGCACGAGTCGCGAAAGGGGGATGCGCAACGGCGGCGGGGCCACTCGGCTGTGGCGGAGGCTCTGTCGCGCGGCCCCAGCACGTTCTGCCGCGCGGTGTCTGGTCGAGCAGAGGCTGGAGCGACTTGTGCTGGCGCGCTGAGGGCGCAGAGAGCCGCTGGGCGCGCAGGCAAAGGGGCAGATATTGGTTTAGGCCGGAAGCGGAGCGGCTCATTTGGCCGGTGGGGAGGGCACGTGTGGAATTGTGCGAGGGCGAATTTCGGCGCGGCGGTTGTGCCTCTCCTCCTCCACCTTCTCCCCCACCTCAATCACCCCTCGGCCACCCGCTGCCCGCCGCGCGCCACGATCATCGTATCCCCTGAGACACGCCGCCCAATCAGCCGCCGCCGTTGGCTCGTAATTCGGCCCGCCTGCCGCCTCCATGCCCCCTCCGGCAGTCTGCGCAGATCGCACCGCCCGAACCGGCCCAGCGCTTCCCTCTTGCGGCGACAAGCTCTGACGCGGCAACGGTCGCAATCACATCCTCTCTAGCGCCAGGAACAGGCAAGCCAAGGCCGCTCGCCCGCACGCCCTTGCCCGATGCAGCAACGCCGCCCTGTAGGGCTACCGCCCGCCGCGCCATCGCGATGCTTGGCCAGGCTCGGGCGCCTGCTCTCGCCGCTGTCCAAATGCTCCCCAAGTGAGGATCGGCTGCCCCTCTGCGAGTGTATATCTAGGAGCCGTCTCTCGCTTGCCTGCTGTCCTTTCTCCTCACCCCTCTCACTGCAAACGCAGCATTCCCTTTTCTTTCCCAACCTCGTCACTCGTTTCACGAATTGGGTTTGCGCTTTTGTTCACGCTACAATACACTCCTTAATATTTCTAATACACGCTCTAATCCATAATGGCCTACCGCGGTGCCTTCGCCGCCGCCATGCTCGTTGCGAGCTCGGCGGCCTCGCCCCTCCTCAACGCCAACGTTGACGCCGACGTCCTCGGCCTCAACGCCGGCGTCGGGGCTGTTGTCAACAGCCTTGGTGCCAACGTCGGCGTCACCCTTGGCGGCGCCTCGTCCACCACCAGCGCCCCCGCCACCATCACCACCTGCGGCGCCACCTGCAAGGCCCCCGCCTCTCCCGGCGGCTGCCGCGACCAGTGCTTCCTCAAGGCCCTGGCCGAGGTCTGCATCAACGACACCCCCGAGTGTCGCTGCCAGAACTCCGTCTTCCTGAAGGCCAAGGTCGACGCCTGCGTCGATCTCGTCCCGCTCAACGTCTGCGTTGACGTTGACCTCACCCTCTTCAGCAGCACCTGGGACGAGTCGTGCGCCTGCATCGAGAGCGCCCAGAGGTCTGGCAACTGCGCCAGCACTGGCACCAACGTTGACGTCGCCTCCACCGCCGCCACCGCCACTCCCTCCTCCACCGTCGGAGTCCCTCTCTCGCAGACCCCCTCGGTCGCCGTTGGCACCCCGTTGAGCTTCTACCCGTCCGAGACTCCTTCGGTCGCCGTTGGAACTCCTCTTTCGCAGGTCCCCTCGGTTGCCGTTGGCACTCCTCTCTCGCAGGTCCCCTCGGTCGCCGTTGGAACCCCTCTCTCGCAGGTGCCCACCCCTTCGACCGCCGTCGATGTGCCGATCTCCCAGGAGGCTGTCGACCCGTCGGCCCCCATGACCACCTCGACTGTCTACGCCACCAAGGTCAACACCATCACCTCGTGCGCCCCGACCGTCACCGACTGCCCGGCCTCCGAGAAGACCCACGAGCACGTCGTCACTGAGACCGTCGCCATCAGCACCACCATCTGCCCCGTTACCGCTACTCAGACTGGTGGCTCGCAGCCCTCTGCCCCGGCCTCTGCTGGCGTTCCCTCCGCTCCGGCTTCCGCTGGCGTCCCGTCTGCCCCGGCCTCTGCTGGCGTTCCCTCCGCTCCGGCTTCCGCTGGCGTCCCGTCTGCCCCGGCTTCCGCTGGTGTTCCTTCGGCGCCTGCTTCCGCTGGTGTCCCGTCGGCCCCCGCCTCTGCTGGTGTCCCCTCGGCTCCCGCCTCTGCTCCCTCGGCCCCGGCTTCCGCTGGTGTCCCGTCGGCCCCTGCCTCTGCTGGCGTTCCCTCTGCCCCGGTCTCCGCTGCGTCCAACCCGCCCGTCTCCAGCGGTGTTGAGGGTGCCACTTCCCCGGCTCCCTCTGCCCCGGCCACCACTGAGCCCGCTGAGCCGATCACCACCCACATCTCGTCCACCCGCTTCACCACTGAGATCCACACCATCACCCAGTGCGCTGATGACGTGACCGACTGCCCTGCTCGCTCCACGTCGGTCCCGGCTGGTGGTGTTCCCTCTGCCCCGGCTTCCGCTGGTGTTCCCTCTGCCCCGGCTTCCGCTGGTGTTCCTTCGGCTCCCGCTTCTGCTGGTGTCCCCTCGGCTCCCGCTTCTGCAGGCGTTCCCTCTGCCCCTGCTTCTGCTGGCGTTCCCTCTGCCCCTGCTTCGGCTGGTGTCCCCTCGGCTCCCGCTTCTGCCGGTGTCCCCTCGGCTCCCGCTTCTGCCGGTGTCCCCTCGGCTCCCGCTTCCGCTGGTGTGCCTTCCGCCCCGGCTTCCGCTGGTGTCCCCTCTGCCCCGGTCTCCGCTGCCTCGAACCCTCCCGTCTCGAGCGGCGTTGAGGGCGCCACCTCGCCTGCCCCGTCCGCTCCCGCCTCCGTCTCTGCTCCTCCCGCCGGTGCCACCACCATCATGACCACCCAGGTCCTGACCATCACCTCGTGCGGCCCTGAGGTCAACAACTGCCCCGGCAGCTCGAGCTCCGTTCCCGTCGTCTCTGGCACTCCCGCCGTCCCTATCTCCGGCACTCCCGCCAAGCCTACCCCCGCGACTGAGACCCCCGGCAAGCCTGTCTCCGCCGAGTCCGTTCCCCCGACTTCGCCCAAGTTCTCCGGCTCCGTCGTCGTTCCCCCGGTCGCCCCCTCGGCCGGCATCCCCCCGCGCCCCAACAACGGCACCGTGACCTACTCGGTCCCCTCGGTCCCCGTCGTCGCCCAGACCCCCGGTGTCACCCCCGCTACCTCCGCGCCCCCGGCCGGCTCTACCCCCGCCACCGGCACCACCTCCGCGCCCCCCACCCAGTGGACCGGCGCGGCCGGCCGTGTCGAGATGGCTGGCGGTCTGATGTTCGCCGCCGCCGCTCTGGCGCTGTTGTAAGGGAGAGAGATGGAATACAACTTCTTGACGGATTTTCTTGAGTTTCTCAGCTTTGACGCGTGGTTTTTTGTTTCGGATTGTACATATATACCTTGAGGCAGATAGAGCGAGGAGGTGGCTTTTTAAAGGATTTGAAGTGGCAAAGTAGTACTCGGAGTGTAAGTACCTGAAGTGGAAGAAGTAGTGTTTTGGATTGATTGAGAGAAACATTCCCTACTGCAAAACGCATTGAATTTTCCTTGTGCTTGGTCCATCATCATCATCGTTGTCGCTGTGTTTGCCCCTACCCTGCCCTGCCTATCGCTTTTCCTTTGTGTGTCCCCCTCTGTGCTATACGCCGCTTTCTTTTGTCTGGGTTGAACGCGAGAAACACTTTTTAATCTTACAGATAATGGATCTTCATTCTTACTGCTGATCGGCATATAGGTGCTGCATCAATAGGAATAAAAGAAAAACCTCGTTCTACGAAATGAGTGTAGATCCAGTCCCCCGAAGCACCTCCGCAAAGCTCACCGCAAAATGGAAATCAGGATATCGGCATCCTCCGTGTCAGCCCATGTGTCGTCTCAGGTGAGCACCACGCGTATCTCTTATACTTTGAGACAATGACCTTGACGCCCGGGAACTCATCGGTGCTTGAAAATCCGCTTTAGCTTGTTTTCTCTTCTTGCGCTTGTCCCTGAGCAACTGGAAGATAGAGTCTTCAGGTGGAAACCAAGCTTCCAGGATCTGATCCACCGTCCATGTACGAGCTCCTTCAGACCGCGCACCGCTATACTCTCTCTTATCCACGGTCGTGACTTCGGTGTCAGCTCCATAGTCGAGCAGAAGGCGGACGGCATGTTTTAACAGTATCTTTCGGTCCCCCCTGATATATTCAGAGATGAAATATTCATGGAAATAAGTCAAGAAAAGACACCATCCAGATTCTCCCTGGCCCCATGCTATCGGCTTGTTTGGACTCGCAACTCGCTCCAATAGCACGTAGATCATTTCCGGATTGGTATAGCTCCAGATTAATTCGAAGAAGTGCTTCAAAACGTTTGGGTAAAGGACAAGGTCTAGCAAAGCTTGGATTTTCTCTTTCTCGGACTGGAGCATTTTGGTCTGCTTCATTTGAGCTTTGATGAAGAGGGGAATCTCAAAAGTCGCTGCCCATGCCAGCAACAGCAAATCAGGGTCTTTTCGTAGGTAAGCAACATCGAAAGGCTTGGAAATTCTGAGGATCTCGGGGCCTAAAAACCAGTCATTTTCCTAGATTTTGGTACTAATCAGCCATCCGCCTATGTGGTGCATTTTTAAACTTACTTACATTCATTACACAGATGGATGCATTCAAAACCCGCAGGAGCTCCTCGCATTCTACTGATAGGGCTACACAATGCTCCTCTTCGTAGCTAGAAGCAGCTTCAAGACAATCATATACGAAGTTTTCCAGGGCCAATTCCCTTAGAAACTCACTCATTCCAGTCGTTCCGAATTCCATGGGTAACGCTTTCAGACAGGCAAGCGCACATCGGCAAAGTGATCGATTGGCGTCGAAATCGGGGCCCGCAGCTTCTTTCAGCCGAGACAATTTGCTGCCCAGAAATTCTCCAGTCGACCGGTACGTAAAGAAAATTTTGGATTGGAATAAGGCCAAGGGACCTGGAAGGTCTTCCAGATCAGCAGGACTAGGTGTACTAACCCCAACAAAGTCCTTACATCTAGATTTTAGTCGGATGCAGGCTGCTTGCATCTCAGCCACCTCTGTTTCCGTCGGTGGATGAATGCCCTGCTCGATCGCGTAATTCGGATTCTCCCTTTCCATCTCCAAGAATCCGGCGCTTGGTATTCTGAGGCCACTCACAGCTGCTAAGCAAACCAGCAATATTTGAGCCGCCTGCTGCGGGTACGAGCTCTGTATCATCTGAAACATTCTCTCATGGAGAGCGTCAAGACCTGGGGGGTAGCTTCTGGCAAGGCTGAGAAGATCGGCGAATGTGGGTTCGTTGGCAGCTTCTTGTAGGAGAAGGTTGACAACGTGTTTTACCCAGAGAAACACACCCCCTGCACCGTCGAAAATTGTGTCATATTTTTTTGCCCTCGTAGCTGTCGGCCGGGAATAACATTCCGAAATTTCCGTCTTCTGAGAGACGTCCTTTGACGTAGCGTTGAATATCGTTCCGTGTAAGGTGTTCCATGTGGAGTTTGTCTATCTTGGTGCCGAAATCTTTCTCGAATACTGGCCACGGTCTGCTTGAGACACAGAGCTTGATATTCGAGAATTGGGTCACTTGTTTCAAGACTTTGAGTACATCAGCTGGGTTGCCGTCGTACTCGTCCAGTCCGTCCACGAAAATGCAGACTTGGTCATTTAGCACCTTCCCCTCCATGAAACACTGGAAACACTCGGAAAGCTCCCGAATACTCCAAGGCTCTTGCATGGTAAAGTCGTCGCCATCGAGCCTGTGTCCACACAAGATGGGAATGAGAGCAGGGCGCTTTCGAAGGATCTGGAACAGAAGAGATCTCAGAAGTCCCTCGTACGACTTTTGGAGCTCTGTGCCGGTAATCCAGAAGAAGTGGTTGATGATAAGCAGTTTCTCGGAGCCAGCCCACTTGCCTAGTATCTCTTTCGTGCGCTCATGGTCATGGATGAACTTCATCAAAGTCGACTTTCCGGAACCCGCTATCCCAGATATCCAGTAAATACCACTACCAGATTCGAGCCATTGAGGGAAACCGTGCTCAGGATCGTCAAAAATCCATCGAAAGGTGTCTTCATACTCTTGGTCTACCGTGAAGGACCGATTCATGAGATCTTTGTCATAAAGACTGTGTAAGACTTGTTGTTCTTTGGCCACGACGCTTGCTTGGTGGGACAGGGAGAGCAAGAGCTTTTGCAAGTCTGGCCAGCAGTGCATAGTCGCCATCATCTTTGCGGTGACAGAGTCCAGGGTTTCGTCGTTGCTTTGGCTGCTTTTTGGTGGAACCTTTTGTGACGAGGGTCCTTTTGAGGAAGGGTGGTCGTTCGTGTTGGTTTGGAACAGGTATCGCTTCAACGAGCCGAGAATTCCAGTGGCTTCGGGGGCATTGCCATCGGACTCAGCCACCCCAGAACTTTGTTTGAATGGGGAATCTATGTCCTGGTTGGAGTTACGATTTTCCAGCTCTGTGAGCTTTTGCAGAATCCTTCCAAAGTTGTCCGCCATTTCAGCCCCGAGCGTCTCGTTCGTTTTCTTGAGCTCCATGATGTGGACCGTGATCGCAGAATTAGAATCCCTGGGTCTATCATTAGCAGATGGCTGGCTTAGCTGAGAGAGAGTTCATTACAGACCTGATCAAGATCAACAGTCTCGTATTCAGCACCTGTTGCAGCCTTTGAAGTCTCTCATCCAGCTCCTTCATCTTTTCGGACTTGTGCATCCCTCAGTATTACACAAACAGACTTCCATCTCCTGTTTTCAGCATCTTGAGGTACCTTCAGGCTATTCAATAGCTTGATGAGCTCTTGTCCAACATCCGCAGCCTTGTCTGCAATGTTCTTCAACTCGGCATTGTCTGACGTTGACCTTTTTGAAAGGTCTTTCGAATAATTTCGAATAGTCTCCGTCACCTGTCTGCCGGTCAGAATCAAGCATTTTCGTACGTAATAAACGACTTACATCCTTCAGCTCCTCGTTTTCTTTCCTCGACCCCTCTCTGTAGAGGTCCTCCGCGCCGATGATGACCTTGCTGCTGAACTCAACCAGCTGAATGACGTTGCAGGCGAACGAAAGCGCTGCAAGAGCTTCCATGAGTTCGATGAGAGATTTCGGTGTGATGGAGTTGAGTTGTTGTTTTGGTTTCGTAGGCTCGAAGGCTTCAGGCTGAGCGGGTTTTCTTGTACGGCAGATCGCTTACAGACCTGCATCCCCAGACCGGGGTATTCGTCGAGCTTCGTGCTTACTCATCCCAAATGTGCACAGTCTGAGGTTCTCCGTACTATATTTACGGCAGAAGCGATATTATGACCTCTACACAGCTGATTGCATGTATAGTTTCTCTAAGATTTTGAGAGCTTTCCATAAAGCTCTACGCATGCTTTCATCGTGCAAGATTGAGGCTATCTACAATCACTTGACAAAAGTTCTCGCGTGATTAAGCGAGACGCGTTTTGACGCGTCTCGAGCGCCCACAACTCCAATCTTCGCACCACCAAAATGGCACCACAACGCACTCCTCTCAAAGAGCTCTTTGGCACACATACTCCCAATAAACACTACTCTCCACATCAGCGAGGGATTTTACTTGCCTGCAAGGCTCTTAGCAAGAAGCCTGCCTGGTTCTAGAAGCACCTGGGCGTGCCTGAATCTTCGGTACGCTCGACTATATAGCTCGCGCCATTACGCAATGAAGGGCGCTCCTAATTACGGACTGGCCGGCCAAAATGTCTTTCAGAAACCGATAAGCGACATATTCTACGCGTGGTGCGAGCCAACCTAAAATTCACTTACTAAGAGGTCCGGGAAGTCACAGGTATGACCTGCCATGACCGGACCATCTCTCGACTCTTAGACACCTACAACATTAAGAAATAACGCGCAGCTAGCCGCCCGGAACTTACGGAGGAGCATGCTACTATCCGACTTACCTAGGCACTTAAGCATATAGACTAGACAGAGACGCAATGGAAGAAAATTATCTGGTCAGATGAGTGCTCTATAGAGCGAGGAAAGGGCCAAAAAAGGGAGTAGTGCTTTCGCACTCCTAGCCAAAAATAGGACTTCTAAATAGTCTGACCATACAAAAAACGAATAAATATATCTATTATGGTATAGGTAGACTTTTCTAGCTTATGAGGAAGGTCTCCTTTACACGTAATGGTACGTGATCCTTCAGCTAAGAGGGGTGTCACGGCTCAAGAAGAACAAGTCAGATTCTCGAAATTGACTAAAGTTTCTAAGCTAGAGAAAAGAAAGAGAAAAGAAAAGAAACAGGGGAGGAAGAGGGGAACTTATATACCTAGCCTAGGTGCTTGTTAGAAGTCAAATGGCCGGTCTTAGGCTTCTCTTTCTAGTACGTTCCCGCTAAGTGTTTGTCCTTAGCAAACCCTGTGTCTTAGACATCTTGTCTCAGATAAGGGCCTTAGCCCGATTAGGCTTAGCCTTCTATAGGTCGACCTGCTCAATCCTATCGACCTGTAGAAGGGCTTGGCGCTAACACTCCTTTCTTACCTAGAGAGTGAGATGTTGACGGTCTGAATCGTCACAAGGGGTAGCTATTCAGCCAACTCTTATCTTAAGGTTCTCGAGGAAAACATACCAAAAGTGTATAGAAGAGGTATTGTCAAGTTTGGTCACGTTGTTATCACGTGTATGTAGTTTCAGCCTGCGGCAGTATAAGGAGGGGGCCTCTCCCACCTCCTACACCTCTTCACGGAGAATTCACTCACTTTACTGTCCATATCAAGAATCCAACAGGTATGGCTTTTATACAGGATAATGCTCTAATTAATACTGCAATAAAAGTTAGGGAATAGTTTGAAAGAAGGCGGATAAATCTATTAGATCGGCCACCTTATAGCCCGGATTTAAATCTAATTAAATATATCTAGTTTTATTTAAAGTCTAAGGTATTAGAGCTACATCTAGAGCTTAAATACTTAACCGGATTAGTAGATTATATTAGAGAGAAGCTGGGAGAAGCATTGCGGGAAGCATGGGAGGCTTTGCCACAATCTTTATTTGTTGAGCTGTCAAGTGGTGGCAGAATGAAGTACGATTCTTGGCATGAGTTGGTGAGGGGGGCAGGAGAGGTGCCCGACTTATACCCAACCATGA